>JAAXNX010000117.1:0-47251 GCA_036491905.1 Folsomia manolachei | reverse complement strand
AAATGAATGCAGGAAGTTGCAATTTTCAGATGAAGAATAAATTACATCAAACTGTTAAAAAATAGATTCTATAGTGCGAGCATTGTGCATTTTTAATTTAAGTAGTGTTGTTCCAGATGCCAGTAAATATTAGATAAACCATGTTATGAAATGGAGATTGCTTGGTATTAACGAATTGGGCAGAAGTTGTAATGTTAATGCACGTGCTAAAATTGCTCATTTGTTTCAAACAAACTGGTTGACAGGATGTGCAAAAAAGAATGCTAAATACATTACTTTGTCCAAGGACATTTCACAAGTGAGCCGAATTCAAATGTCACTTTACAACGACTGGAATGGAATTGAAATTAGGCGAAAATCCCTTTGCAATTAAGTTTCCTTCATGGAAACGAATTTTGCATTTTTTTCTCCACCTAACCATTAAATTCAGTTAAGTTCAATTATTGGCATACACATTATCCGTCCTGGAGATTTTTTGCGAACAAGTAAAAAAGATTCTCATTTTGCCTCCAACAAACCCTCACCTTGCAAATTCTGCTTAATTAATGTCTTACTCTGCCTCCTGCAGTTGCTGAGTTTACAACAATTTCATAGTGATGCACAAAATGAATGAAAAATCTACAATGATGAGACTATGGACAGAAAATACTTTGCAATATACTTGTTTCAAATTGTTTATTAAATATGTTGTTTCAGTAATAAATACATTTGTAGGTATACAAGTTATAAATACTTTTAGGCAGTAAATTTTTCAGTCTTTAAATATGGTAGCTTCTGAGCAGTTGTTGGAATATGTAGGCATACAATAAGCTTTGTATTATTATTTTTACAAGGCAATGTACATTAAAAGTTGAAATGAAATTCAACCTTGGACTAAGTATTAATACTGTTTCTAATCTAAACAAAAATAATAAAAGCATACAAATTAAATGATTTGTATCTCATCCGAATTAGAAAGACTTTTTCTAACCACACATGACAAAATTGGCAATGGTGGTGGAATTGGGGGATTAACACCCTCATCATCGAGATCATACTTATTACATAGTTCTGAGGCATTATTGGTAAATGAGTTACAATTATTAAGCCCATTATCACACTGGAACTTGCGGTTATTGCTGGTAAAATTACAACGAGGAGACTCCAAATTGGAGGAATAATGTTCATAAACGGATCGGTTAAGTCGAACTTCTCCACTCATATTGACGGGTGGAGGTGGTTGTCTGTTTCCAGTGGAATAAATTGACTCTGACCTGGACACCTGTCTTCCGGTCTTTAATTTTCCGTAAACTTCGTCCATAAGTGTTTTCTGGTAGTATTGTTCCGCTGCTTCCACACTTGCTGAACTTTGATGCGAGCTAATATAAGATCTCACACTATTTCTTCGACTCAACATTCTTAGGGGTTCGTAATGAGCTCGGGGTTCTGCAATTTGCTGTGAATCATGATCTGAGCCCACTCCTTCAGAAAACTGACTGCATGAAGCGGATGTTGAGGGTGGTCCAAGTTGGCTTTGAGTACTGATAGAACTGACACCACTGGAGGAGTCGACAGTTGACACGGGACTGACGACTTGGTTACGTTCCATGAAATTAATTTTACCCGGTAGCTGACCATAGAGTGACTCCCGTGTTGCTAGCGGTCGTCGAACTGGAGATTTAAGAGCTTGACTGTTCCTTGATCCAGACAAGTAAGCGTATTCACCAGCATCAAAATCTTCTAATTGACTACGACCACAAGAATTTGATGCTTTATTATCCGCACGGCTTGGAGGTCGGGAGTAATATCTTGGCGAAACTAACTCATCATCAAATGTCACCTCCTTTCGACAAGGCATGTATTTGATTTTGCTGTGATCCTTCTGCTTATAAGAGAGACAACTTGGCGTGGGTGTGGGCGTTGTGGTTTTCTTCCAATACGTTTGTTCACCACATGAGTCGGAGGACTTTTTTGGAATCAAGGCTAAAATGGATTTCTGATCGTTAGTATTTTCCACAGAGAAAGCCTTCCCTTCACTAATGACAACGAGGGAGGGTGAGAATGGTCCCATGGCTGAAGATTCTTTTAAGTCAATTGTGATTTCTGTGGGCAAACCGGTGTGTTCCAGATCGTGAATTGGTTGGACAATAGTTGCCTGCAGGAAACAATGAAAATCTTTGTTTTAAAATAATCTCGCAATCTTAGAAACTTTCTTGATTTATTTTCAATAATCACTTACGGTAATGTTAAATTTCCAGCTCTTGACCAAGGTAAGGAAAAGCCAGAGGATAGCCCAGAGAAGGAAGTACGCTACCGAGCTGATGGGAAACGCCAGAAGAAAACTATGTGATGACATTTGATAAACGACAAATCCGTCATGAACTAGTGGACTTTGTGCCGCTGCCAAAGCTAGGGCAATTGATACTGCTGCACTGTGAGGAAAATAGGTCCATCCACCACTGAAATATTTACAAACAAAATCATGTTATCATTTTGATGAATTGTTGTAATCATCACTTAATGGATTTGGCTCATTTTATAAAAAAAATTGTGTTTTAGTTAAGATTAGTGCGTACCCATAGAATGATGAAGAAGATTCTCCCGAGTAGTTAAGGCTCTTGTCTGTAAATTTTGTCCTGAAGGAAAGCCATATACTTGAGATAACCCAAGTAATACAAAACGGACGAGGATAGGAAGAGGACGGTGAGGGCAATTCCAAAAATAAGTAATGTCATCTGACTGTCCAACAAGAATGGGGTGGATTTGGAGTAGACACTCGCCACATGAACTTTATAGAGGACGATAAGGGTCGAGAAGGAAATGAGAGTGTGGGCAGAGTTGATGATTTGTTGAAGTCCCAAAATAATGGCGAACTTCTTATGGCACGACCAGAATACTTGGGCGTAACGAATGGAGAAAATGAAGAGAGCCATGGCGTAATTAATAAATTCCAGGCGTAAACCTCCCTGTTTTGCGGTTAATGGAGAGACTCGTTTGACAAAGTCGGAAAGACCGTTGTCTCCACCGATTGGTCGAATAACCATATCCTCGACTTCATTTTGATTGAGAAAGTCAAGATCTGATTTCCAGACGTCCTCTAAAAACCATAGCACACAATCAAGACCACGATTCGATGGATATGTCAGTATCTTACAATTAGAAGAAAGAATCAGAGCGTATTCCCTTACCTTTGGGGAGAAACCCATTCTTGATAAGAACACCATCAACAAGTGTTTGGGGAAAGAGAAGACACACGCTGCAGATGACATGAAGAAGGGATGAGATTGGTCCAAAATGAGTCCAAATGGCCATCAAGGGATTATTCCCGTTGCCCTCATTGTAGTTTTTCAGTCCCCCAGACACCGTACCAGAACATTTCAGCTTCTTTCCCAACATTTCGTTGTCATTAGCCAAGTTTCCGATTTTCAAAAAACATGCCGTTATAAAGAATGGCAGCAACAAGACTGCGAAACCTGAGGCAATTCAACAAGATGGTTAGAAGTTATCGGAGGTAAACGAAAAAAAGTTACAAAATTAGTCATGAAATTATAGGCTTCTTACCATTCAACCCAATAAAGATATTCAACTCGAGAGTAGGAGTTTGCTGATTGGGCCATGGCAGTTCGGCAAATCTCACAAACTTCCAGACGTTTTGAACAATTAAGTAAATTTGAAGAGATCCAGCAATGACACCATACCTATGAAAATGAGTAATTTTATAATTGTGATGCAAGTATAGGCTCTAATGGAACTTATTTCTCTTAAGACTATGCAGATAGTTTCATATGCAATGCATAAAAATCGCTGGAATTTACTTACCAGAGAGATAGCATGCAGTTCAATTTCCTAAAATTGGTATCCATTTTACTAGCTTCCACATATTGTACAGCCATTTCAAAAGAGATCCTTTTCTTCTTATTCACTTTGTTTTCAGTTAAGAAACTCAACGTTTTCAAACACACTTTAAATACGCATATGAAAACTGGTTGTCCACAAAATAGTCATAACCAACTTTCAATCACTGTTTGTAACAACTCAATAAAAACTAGGATTATACTTTTTTAAATCCCGACGAACTCTTAATTTAGTGGTATTTTCGATAACAAACTGAATGAATTACTTTACTTAATCGTTGTCGTTACTTGTGTAGAAATATTTTTCATATGCGTAACTGTTCCTAGTTCAGATCAACGAAGGTGAGTGAGATCTTGGGCAAAGTCTAAAGGAAGACTGAACTTTCGGAGGGACTGGTACTGCCATTTAAGAGGGTTTCAGCAATGTTGAAGTTGAAAAGGAACGTCATCCGTAGAATAGTGGTTCCTTCGTGTATGGAAAGGTTTTTTTCAATTTCTATCAGAAGGGTACGGTAGGCTCGCTCTTGTTTCCTAGCCAGCTTGTGTTGTGTGGAGGGATTTGCTGCCTGAAATGACAGAAGGGTCCTCTAGGCCCAGTAAACATTGCGTTACATCTCGTATCCAGAAAAAGCAAACGATTCAAGCCAACAGCAGAAGGGCGACCCTTAATAATAACCTTTGAAAGGGATCATTTTCTACTCATTGTAAACGTAGGCTAATAGTTATAAGGCCTGAGATGGAATTGAACAAATTCGTATTTCTTCATCCCCACATATTGATAAACACACAAGGCTGGTCCTTACAATTCATCAGCACTTGCAACAGGAAACGCGTATGAAAAGTTGCAGGTAAAAATACACATCCTTTTCAGGGGTCTGGAAATTAATTGTAATGTATGTATAGATGTACACTTGGTACAGAAAAACCAGGTGCAGTCATATGCCTTCATTTAGACCGTTCCTTTTACCATCGCCCCTTAAAGTGGTACTTGATATTATGCATGTGTGCTCATTTTGTCACAAATACTATCGGGCTAAAGTTGACCAATGGGTAGGGACAAATAAAACTTATTCGAATATTAGACCCGTCACGTGCTAATTCTGATAAGATACATAAATAGTTAACGGCTCCCGTTTTGACGTATTTGTTGAGAAATGTTGAAAATGGGCAATCCAAGGGCAACTTTGCATAGGCTCAAACATTTGGTCATTAACATATCCGAAGACTTATTTATGTTGGAACAAATAAAATGGAGATTAAATATAAAAAAACGATGACCCATTGGCGAAGATCAAGTCGCAGAGGAAGGAATGTTGAAAATGCAGGTTAATCTCGCGTGTACATTCTTCATTATCTATCCTATACGTTTCATTACATTTCGACAGAGAAGAGAACACGGACACAATTTTATATCTCTTGCATAAAACGTCCAAGGAGCTGGAATGAAGACAGAAAGAAATAAAACATGAACCATTTACTTTGCCCTCTTATGCAACAATACATCCTTTGCCTGAACAGGCGACCTTCCATCATTTTGAACAAGTTTAGGACGAACCAGACCAGATATTCTGTTTAGGATGTAAAAGTAAAATGAAAAGCGAGCCTATGTAGCATCTGGTGTGGCCCACAAAACATCTGCCGTTGTTAGCGGACCCATAAGAAGATGCGATGGACATGGAAGGAAAGATTGGAAGAAATTTGACAGCCTCCAGCTGAGAATTCCTTCAAGATCCATGAAGACGGCAAATAAGAAAAGGATAGAGACCTCAGTTTGTAGTTCAGTTGAGGAAACTCATGTAAAGATTCCGGACGTTTTACTTGCACCCGACCCTTACCCTTGCCAATATTATTTTGTATGTGGACCTCACTCAGGAATAAGTAAGTACATGTGCCCTGTTGTTGTTGAGCTCTTAAGAAATGAATGAGATGGAAATGGAAGGGCTGGAAATGTAAAAAACTAGAGTAAGTTGTCCAGAACTTGAGATTTTTGGGTGAAGCTTTTAATGAATTTTGAGCCAGCTTGCAGCTGCCTCCTTATTCTTTTACTGAGGGGATGAAAAGATTATTACAAATCTCTGACCAAATGTTGAGTTTTATGGTAGTTAAGGTCAGGAATAGAGAGTGAACAAAATGAAGGCTTTCTTAAAATTGCTAGATTTTCATGTCAATTGTATATTGCAGTTGCATGCAAACTTGATATTGATATGGCACTTTCTTCCACCCTTTCCAAAATTCAGAGGCATATGCATGGGCGACTCCAAAGACAAACAAAATCTTGACGTTTTAATTGACTCTCCACGTGGTGAGGTGTCGAAAGAGATTTTCAAAGTATTTTTGTTTTGTTATGAATATTTGTCTAGATAAGGGAAGGGGATGAAGGGAGATAAGAGCAAATACTTCCAAGCATATATCTGTACTGCAATGCAATGTCTCTCGAGTTTTGAAATTGAAATATTTATGATTAACTGACAAAAGTGGGAGGCTGCCACTGGTTGGTATCTAAGATTATATACTTAAATTGATAACATCCATGCCCTGTTTTAACTGGTCTCTTTAACCGATCTCAATTTTCTGTAACCACTTTTTTCGCATGTCTCATAGTTTTGTTTATGTGGCACTCATTAAAGGGCTTTAACTTCTTCCTTGTCTAATTATAATTACGAGTAAGGTGCCTGATCTAAAAGATTTTGCTGGAGCATGCTACAAGTTTCAGTTTCAGCGTAGATTACCCATCTTTACATTATGTACATGGATTGTTACAGTAAGGAAAAAACAATTGGAGCGAGCTAGGGCACGTTCCCTTTATCTCAAGCAACCACCTACACAACCCATGGAGTCTCAACTTGAGACTCTCAAGTCCTCTGCAGTTTCTTTCGTCTTAAGAAAATACAGGACGAGGTACTTCTGCTGAGCTTGCTTCATTTCATTCTTTAAATCCATTTATATTTGGCTGGTGCACATTTGCTGGTTGGTTAGTTATCATTTTTAGGTGATTGGATCGGGTTAATCATTGACATGGTTTGTCTGGATTGGATGGAGACGCGACATTGCAGAGATCAGACCCCTACCTATTCAAGCAGTGCATTGAAAAGAGCAGATGTTAAGCAGAAAATGAAAAAAAGAGAAAGAAAAAAGAAGGGCCAGGTGTGGTGTGGAGTAGAAAGAACATCCACATATGATCTTTAGTGTTGCATGGCATACGTATTATTGCCAAGGAAGGGCCTATTTTCATTTTCAACCACCTTCACCTTTACCAAATGAGCAGATGCAGTTGATCTTGATGGTGGTTAATGTAGTGTATTGGGTGGGTGGTACATTCAGCAGTTACCGACCAAACCAAGTACACCAGTTGCTTATTAGTATGTATGTCCTAAAGAGTGTTCCTTCTTTTAAGGAAACCGTCTTGGATCTGGTTAGGAAGAAATTCCATCGCGTGCTTTCCACATGTCATGCATTTCTATCCTCGTCTTGTTGTGTTTCTCCAAGGAATCATTAGTTGGATATCCTGGACCCAATCCAATCCCCCGACCGGACGGCAGACTGGAAGTGTGGCAGTGCTCAATCCAACCAATGACATGGAACGCGTCTCTGTTCCGCATTTTGAGTTTAAGAGCCTTCAAATTTAATGAGTTTACCATCCTCTGATTTTGTGTATGTGCTACATTGATTCACGATTTTAACAAGTTGTGGCAGATGTTTTTCCTTAAACTGCTTTAAATAATTGTGCCACGCCACAATAATGTCAGCGAGCACTGCTCGCCGAGCAGGTGGTCATCATCTAGGTATGATCTCTCACTTATCATAAATGCTACCAAATTGCTTACCGGGTTTGCCTTGTCTTTGTCAACTCTATGTTTTTGGCATTGTTGTACAGATATTTTTAGCTTCGGATAACTCGTGCCGATTTANGGCATTGTTGTACAGATATTTTTAGCTTCGGATAACTCGTGCCGATTTAAGGTGCTGACATGGGTAAGAAAAGTTCGAATCAGATGCATCAGGAAGCTGTGGTACGTAAAATGAGATAAAAGAAAATGGGTGTTTTGGTGAAAGTTATTTTAATGGAAACGCATTTGGAATTACATAAAAACATGTAACCTTAATTCACAATTTTATAAAATTCAGGATTGATATATATTCAAATTATGAAATTAATTTAACATAATCAAATAATAATTAAGCCATATATCTTGGAAGCCTTGTTAATAACTGCTGTAGTGCTTGAGGCGGAATAAATAAGCACAACCTCGGTTACTTCCAGTAGCAATGAAACCGCTGTTGGGCGAAAATGCTACGGAATTACAGCGACCAAAATTTGCATTAGGAGCTGGAAAATTGGCAAACGTTTTTCTAGTAGGCAGATGAACCTAAACAAAGAGGACAACAATTACCACAATAAAATATTAATGTGAAAATCATTTTACATAGTTTTTTTGCAAAAAGAAAGTTGAATTGACATACCAATCGAATTCCATTGTCCTTTTCCACAGAGGCCATTGCAAGAATTTCTTCCGTACAGTTAATTTTCAGAGCTGTGATGGGAGTGATCAAATTGTTTAGCTCTCCAAGAGGCTCCTTGTATAAGCAGGACACTATATCATTCTTATTAAGTTGTTCAGGTCTATTTTCAAAAATGCTGACGTAGCCACTGGAGGAACCGCAGGCAATAAATTTGGAAGACGTCGTTAAACATGTTCCATCAAAATCTGTTTTCCCCGTAAATTTCTCAACACACGATCTAGTATTTACATTCCATCTGTATATTCCTCCAGTAGCTATAGCGGAAAACCATAATCCATAATTAGTGCAGGCTTAAAAATAAGTTAATTATCAATTTCAAAAATAAGATAAGATTCAACTCACATTCTTGTACAAAAATTTCCTGTCCGTTCGGGCTGAAAGACACTCCTTTGATTTCGCTGTTTACTGACCATGAGTGAATACGTTCCTTAGAGGTTTTCGACAACATAAACAATGTTTCACGACCCACGGCTATAATGTATCTGTTGTCGGGAGACGGAATCAGGTTCTGCAAATGTAAGTATCCCAACAAAGTTTCAGAATTAAGATAACATAACGCCTAGGTACAAACTCACCCGGATTGTTTCATGCTTCGTCGACTGGTAAGGTTTGACTGGGCGAATACTGCCAGAATGCATGTCGTAGCAATAAAAATGACTCGCTAATCCTGATGAGACATATATTTCATCCCCTCTGGAACAGAACTGAGCTTTTCGTATGGGAAAATCATTAAAAGCAATCGACTGTATGAGAGTGTTTGTATTTCCATTGACCTGCAAACGATATCCAATACACATATTCTCAGTCAAGCTTTTCCCAATAAGTGTCTACATGTTTGACCCTTTAAAAACAAACTATACCTGATACAGGTTCACACAAGCGTTTCCTGCGGCCAAACCGACAGCATTTGTTGGATGGAAATCTACACTTCTAATAATTGCCCCCTCATTTCTTTTGGAATTAAGATTTTCCACTCGTACCACCTCCAACTTGCCAAGTGACAACATTCGCAGGGAATCGGTGAAATCCAGTTTATCCTCTTCTTCAATGGCCTCAACAGGAGCCTATTAAATTTTTAAAAAATGGTTTTAATTCACCAACTCTCAATTTCAATATCAGAAAACGTTTTACTTTGGTTTTCTTGTCCAATCTTGCCCATTTCGGAGTTGGGCCGTAGACCATTTCAAAGTTTTGGATAAGTCGGTTTTGATACAGTTCCCCACTCTTTGCTTCCAACCTGGTCTTCCGATTTTTAACGCCATCCTCGTCCCTGGAAATTAAAATAATATTTAAATCCAGAAATGAAAAATGCATACAGACATCAAATATTCAGGAATAAGTAAATAAAATACTTTAAGCAGTTAAAGCTTTCTTGAGAATCTTCTTTTCCTTAACTAGAAGTTAACAATGTTTAAAACTTTGCTTACAATTTAGCATCTTCCGGATCAGTCCAAACTCTTACTCGTTCCGTCGACATGTCGTCTCTCCGGAAGTTGTGTCGAAATATGGAGGTGAAATGTTAAATAGTTGGAAATATCTCCAATTAATCTGAATTCAGTGAATTCAGCACATGTGCTCTCCCAATGAAAGTTAAAAAGCACTCCCGCTCACCTCCAATGCCTCATTTACACACGTGCTGCTTCGGAATGGGATTCTCTTTTAATTACATTTTTTAAGAATTCTACTAATTTACAATTTTGTTCCATTTTCAAAACTAATTTGTTAATTCCAACATTCTAAATCATGTCCTTCGCGGATGGATTGGTAAGAATCTATTGTTTAAATATTTAATTTTCATGGAGAACTTGGCAAGAAGTTGACGAATATTCCAGAGGACGAAGGAATTAATAAGGGAACGAAGGATGTAATTAATCAATCAATTTATTTTCTATTTCAAGGACGCTGGGTCCCTTGCGAGTGGTGTGGGTTATCTTGACCGACCGGCGGAAGAATATGTCAACAATGCTGATGTGAGACCATTTAATTTTAATTTTTAATGCTGAACTTAACAATTTTTCATGTCTTTTAAGGTTGAGTCCATGTGGGTTATCAAGGCCATGGATTTTGCAGATGTTCATTATAATGTGAGTACTATGACGTTATAATTTTAATGCAAAACTTATTTCGTGGTTTATTTCCTAATGTGTTTTGTTCAATAGCTGATTTCCTCTGTGGACCCTAAGGTAATTCTAAGAACAATTCAGTATTGAAGAGGGTGAGGGTCATAAATCGTCTTGTCACAATAATAATTAATAATGTGTTCTCATTTTAATGTGGATCCCAAGCTTCTACGGCTAACTAAGGAAGAGGATGAGAGAATATACAATGCGTTTGTTTATCAATTTCCAAATTTTGACATTGACATTGTTACAACTGAGTCTTTGAAGTCGGAAGAGGCCAAAGAAGTACATATGATAATTTATATCTTGATTCGGAGTTATAAAACAAAAATTTTTAGTCTAAAATGCATTCTTTCTTGTATTCATTCATAGAAATGGAGATTTTTTTGTGAAATGTTTAAAGAGATTGATGTAAGTTTTTAATAGCTCCACACCAAGAGTTCTGATATTACTAAAACATGAAAATTAATCAACCATTAATTTGAATATTTTAAATAGGACTATAGTTATGGGACCCTGTTGAGACTGAATTGCCAAAAGGAGTACACAGAAGACAACACGATACTTGTTACCCGGATACAATTTCTGGCTATTGAAATTGCACGAAATCGACACGGATGTAATAATTCCATTTACCAAACGCTATCGACTATTCCCCGTGACTTTGCTCAAATTGAATTAGGTAGTTAAAGAAGGTTTCAGCCAGCAAAATGAGTACTAGTGCTGTTTTGCTACGTATATACATTATACATTGTGAGGTCATCATAGTTATCTTGATATATGTATTTTATAATTCAAACACTAATAAAATCAATATTTGTGAGTGAACTGGTTGGAGCTGAAATAAAATACTCATAATGAACATTTCCTATTTTCCTGCATGCGTATATAGAATTTGCACCAATTATCACTCATTGTCGGCATTCTCCAAAAAATGCATTAGATTTTTTTGGATGGGAGGATAAAACGGCAGGTTTTTTACTTGCACCAGATACTTTACTTTTTAGTGGATAACAATAAAGGTTATGAAACATACAAGAGAAACTCTATCGGAAAATAGCAACCTTTTATTGTTATGAATTGTAATTTAGTTACAATTGAAAGACATTGTAAAAGCTAAAAAGCTATATTTTTGAAAAATTACAATATAGGTAGTTACTTCAGTTGCCCTGAATTTGCACTTTGCTATAATATACTTAGGTACTATTTTGTAACACGACAGCTGATTGTTAGCTTGCATGAAATTTAAACTTTAGAAGAATAACTGACGAAGAGACTGCATTTTCTGTTTAGTTAGACAATGGTAGGAGTATCCATAACCCATGCCTCATTGTTGTTGCTAGTTTCCGTACTCTGTTTCGGAGTTCTGAAGGTAAAAATTAACAAAATAGTATTGAATTTCGGGTAGTTTTCATAAGATATTAATTTTCTCGATTTATTTACCTCGGTAATTTTGTCCTTGGAGGCAGTGGCGGTTCTGTATTGGGCAAATGTCGATTCAGCTTTGAAGCACCATCACAATAATCACCGCCCAAACGACCTGAGCAAACGTGCAAATTAAACCAATACTAATTGTAAGTGCTCTACCTTATAATTGATCAGTAATGAATATTTATACCTCGCTGTATTTCCGTGATTAAGGCACTACGACGTCGAACGGCTCTCTGGCTGTTGGTCACGGGCACGTTTGGACTAGACGAATCTACGAGCAGAAGTATGATTAAATAAAATAAAGTTGCACATGGCACTAAGCCATTGGCTCTACATCACCATTAAAAAACTTACTCAAATACTGTCGCCATTTTTCGCTGTACTTGTAAAAATCGGACATTTCAAATGGCTTTGTACTTTCAAGTTGCACTTTTGCGTTCCCTGCCATACACCAAAAGTTTTGTCAAGAAACTTAACACAGCATGGACTAAATTAAAAAATTACCATCTAGATCGACTTCTGGTTTCCTCAAATTGAGATTTTCCATGGAAGGACATAAAGCAGCAGCTTCTAATTGTAAAATAACCCTCAATTTCACATAAAAAAAATTAAACTTTTATGAGAGTAATGATTCAGTACCTACCATCACTTCCAACATCATCTGCCGTCATGTCAAAATCCAGTAACGAATCGTGATCATTAGCAGTGTGAAATGACCAACCAGAATCATTCAAAGAATCCGCTGAATTGTCTCTTAGTTCTTTTTCCATCTCCTGCAACTCCGGAATCAGTACCATAAAAGGCTTGTTTGGATCGTGAAGATACGATCTGGACTTCCTATGTGACGGTGTTAAAACAGCCTGTACCGGCTTCAACTTGGACAAAGGAACTTCTGCGACAGTAGGCAATCCAAATTGAAAACTTGAACTAGATAATTTGTTGTACTTCTGGTCAGGCTGCAACTCCGTCCCGTTTCCATTAGATGACTTCATTCTATCAAATCCCAAGTTGGTATGTTGTTGTAGATAAGTATTCTTATCCAATCTATACAATAATAATATACCGACAAGATTATTATGTGTACTCTGTGCTCCAAGAGGAATAAATGTTGCAAATTCCGTTTGTGAGTAGCCGATACTGACAGACAGCATATTTATAAATGATTTCACCCAATATAACGACTATAGGTACCGTTTAGCGGATTTTGATTCCAAGTATTCATTCCTATCTGGTCCATATCCTACAAAGTCAACAAAGAGAAACAATTACAAATCAATACAAACCATAACAAACAAAAGTAAAAGTTTTAAACTATTTGTTTGTAAACCTTGATTCCGATTGGGAAAGATGGAAGGGTCAGCCGACATAATGGGACTGCCATTTCGACCTAATGCAGCCAATTTCAAAATTATATAATCTCAATCCAGCCTAAATGTAATACTTTGAGTGTCACACAACCTTCCATTTTTGATGCCAGCATAGACGACTTGGTCGGCATCATGGAAGTACCTATGCATCACCAGACCAGACACATTTTTTTAAATTTACACCCGACCCCAAAATGAAAAATTTACGAAACTATCGAACCTGGTTTATTCCTGGCCATGGCGAGATTTTCCCCAGCCGACATAGAGCCATGAGCATGACCACCTGTTGCTTCAAAGCCGTTATAAAATTATATAAAATCATTAACGCCAACTAAATGAAGAATATACAATCCAACCTGAGCTTGAATTTCCGGTGAAAGCAGGAGACTCCGGAATTGCAGTCAATTTATGGCTACCTGTTGCATTTCTGTTACTTCGAGATGACACGGGAGCACCCCGTGGCGACGAATATTGCATTGATCGAGAAGTCTTCCGTTGGCTCTGTTTGAACCGTTGCATTGCTTCGATTCGACTCATCAAATCTGCCTGCTTTCGAAGAATTGGATCCAAAGTTTCCGATGTTTTATTAACCCCCGTTAACTTCCGCTCCTATATTTTCCAAAAACATCCATAATTAATTATAAAACAGTTCAATTAAAACCCATATTCAAACCGAGAATTTTTATCTTAAATCTTAGCCCTGTCAAATACAATGTTAATTGTTAATTTTCCCCGATAACCCACCTGTTGACAGAGCCCTTGCAACTCTTGAATCTTCTCAAAGGCAGTGTCAACCAGTCGACAAAGTTTGACTTCATTGACTTCATGAACCACAAATTGCGACGAGGCAGGTGACCCGGAAATACTCGAAGGATGATGGTCATAATTGAACCGTGGGTTTTTTAAAGCTTTTGCCATCTTAGTTTATTTCCCTGATTTCAATCTAACTACTTCAAATAACTCTGCCGTAATCTATAACAAATTATCTATTAATCCTAGCCCCCAAAGTGAAATAAACCCCCTTCCAGAAAAGGTCGTGGGCAACGTTGGTTCCAATTTGGAACTTCCAAATAAAATCACACTAAATTTTAACCCAGAAAAAGACGCAATCCCAAAAGAACTGAAGATGGAAAATTTCCTATCCTAATTATCCTTCGTGGGATAGATATAAATTGGCACTGGTTGCTCTATCCATCCCTTGGGTGACCCCTACAACCACAAAGTAAGTGATGTCACCTCCGGGTCAAGTTATCTCAACTAGCAAGGAAAAAACCAAGAATTTGTGGAATGTCAACATTTCTTAATGTTAGCGGCCCAGTCGAACGTCACCCCAAAATTACTCAACAATGGGAGAACGGTTTCTCGGAAGAAAAAAAACCATTTTCATGAAAAAATGGAAAACGAGGTAAAATGATTCTTATTCTTATCAAACTCTTTCACTTTATTCAAAAAGAAAAGTTGTCGTATTTGGCACAGGTCGTAAATATATGATAAGTTATCAGTGATAATGGCTAAACTGTAAGAATAATTAACTAAATATTTAAAACTTAACGATGCTCAATTATACTGATTGAAGAGAGGGACACATTCAGAATTTGTAAGTCGTGGAGAACGGTTTCTGGAGGCCTTACTGTACTCCAATCATAAAATATTTTTGTCCTGTAGCAAAATGGTAACTAATTAAGTATTTAGATAAATAAATGGAACTAGAGTAATAAATCTAAGTCAATTACGGAGAGTGAAAAATACAAAATTTCACAACTTGTAAAAATTAATTTGGATTTAAATAATAATTATAATATCTGGTCGGATGGAGTATCGGCAAATAAATAAGTATGTTGCGACTTGATTATAAAATAACAACTGGAAAATAGAGTCAATCGTTTAAAAATCATTGTATTCATCTCCTATGGGACTGCAGTAGAGCTAACTACTTACTGAAGAAATGTCGTTACTTTAGTTAGCATTTGTAATCAAATATACTCCTCATTTGGGCGTCTACTATTTCGAGATAACATGCTGGGACCAGAATTACCAAAATTATTAATACTTTGGGTATGGAAGTTGGAACTTGCTCCTGGAATATCTGTAACTGGGGGTGAAGGTGTAATATCTGGCAAATGGGCGATATCCTTAAAAACTCCGGACAAATTATCAAAGTTTGGACCCCAATTGAGTAGATAATCCCATCGCATCGAGGAGGATCCATGGGCACCGGGTGGAGCATTGTGATGAGGATGATGGATGGCGTTGGACTTTGCAAAATTATTAATGTACGCCAAATCATCGTCTGAAGCTACTAGAGTGGAAAGAGAGCCATGAAATGAGCCAGTTTCTCCTCCCTCTCCATTATTTCCACCCCCACCACCACCATGATGAAGACCATGAGGATGTTTAGGTGATGATGAGTAGCCAAGAAGGTGTGGGTGTGGATGATGATGATGGAATCCTCCTTTGTCATTGTCATAGTCAAACTCGGAGGAAAAGGAGTCATTACCGGACTCATCATCTTCATCAGTGGATGTGTCCCTTGACCTGGAGTGGGATCGTCGTTGCTGTCGTCGCTCTGATTTACGCTCGAGTAGATTAGATAAATTATTTTTTCTATGATCCTCACTTTCAGAGCTGAGGTCATCCAAGGTGCTGACCAGACTAGAATTATTTTTGTGTCGTGAGTTATTTAAACGCTCTATTTCTTCTGCAGTTAATCCTATGTTCATTGTGGAGCCGGAGTCAGCCCCACATTGTTTTCTCTGCTTTTTCTTGGGACCATGGGAGGATGGGTTGACAATACTGCTACGGGATGAAGATCTACTAATATTTAAGCTACGCTCAGATTGGCTCATGGCATCCTTTTGAGTTGTGGCTAAAAGAGCGGATTGCAACGGCTTTCCACTGATATCTTGAAGGGTTAATATTCTAGGGGTAATTTGTTGGGATAATTCACTACTGGGACTCAGTCTTGCTAATGGCGTGCTTTTAAGGACGCTGGATATTGGACTTTGTCTTATATGTCCGGAACGATTTCCAGAAAAGTGATGATTGTGATGTCGGAATGGGGAGGATTTTCGACCTCCTAAATTATCTCGGAAACCTTTGTAGTGGTAAACAATATCTATGTCGGACGGTGCAATGGAGCTTGCATTCTCTAAATCGTAGTGCTCTGGCATATCAGGGACTTCGGGTTCCATTGATATTTCATGGCCAGAGTTGAGCATACTGCAATTCATTGGACTATTGTTTGCCATCATTTGAGGGTTGGATGTGGTTCTTTCAATTATATCTGGCTTCTGATAACAAGGGTTGTTGGCCACCATCTTTTTGGAATTACGCACAAAATTTCTTAGTGCTTCTGACTCTTCATCCAATATATGACTTCTAACAACATCACCGGGATTTGGCATTCCTCCACCTGGAGATGGCTTTGTGACTATCTTGGAATTCGGCAAGGGGCTCTTTTCCCGTTTTCTCATACGGAAAACGATTACACTGCCTAAAATCCCAACGAGAAGGAATACGAAAAACACGATGACCAAAGTGACCCCAATACTCAAAGGGTCGGGTGCTGTTGCAGCTCCAGCAATGGCACTGTTGCATCCTCGAGTAAGTTTGCCGTGTGTAATGATATAGTCAAACATTCCTCCAGTACCATTCATGGGTTGGTTTTGATTGTTGATGGTAAAATTCGTCATGCAGCCAGTGAAACCTGACATAGGATAAATTATGCAATTGCAGTTATTTTGCAAATTGATAATATTCTAACATATTGTTCAGGTAAGACAAGGAAACGCACCATTGTAAATTGTGTTGGTAGGAGTATTGTCCAGTGTTCCACCTATGGCCAGATTGGTAAGATACGGGTCAAGGAAGTCATGAGCGGAAGCAGCGTCCAGTTCTTCTCCAACCGGTTGACCATCTAGTATAAGCTGAAGGCCACTATTTTGAGAGATTAATTGAAATGTGTGCCAAATTCCATCGGATACAACGAGTCCTGGAGTTTTCATACGGATCGGCCGATTTGACCCTAAACGGGAACTAAGTTGAAGTCCACCCTGATCCAACTGTGAAAAAAGTGTTACAAACATTAACCAACCGGAAATTACATTACCCCCTAAATTTACTGCCATTAAATCGAGATTCATACCTCTATCAAAGTATAATCCTGATCACTTGCAGCATAGAATAAAACTCCATCCGTTTGTATCGTACGGAAACTAAGGGCCACAGATTTTGATGTGGCTATTTCACGATTTTTCCGGACTTGAGAGGATTTCACTCGATGATATGTTGGGAGAATTTGACTTCTTTTATATTTTTCACCAACTTTGTATTCGATATAAGAGCCAGAAGAGAATGAAAATGGAAGGAAGGCTTCTTGGCAATTGGAAGCAATAATTCCATTACAATTGCATGCATTAGAATCCCACAAGTCAATGCATTGTCCACCTCCACATTTGTTGGAATATCCGCAAACATTGTGTTCTCTTTGACATTCTTCAGAAATTCCTCGGGACTCAAAGGGAGTTGACATGTTCAAGGGTCTTCCATTTACAGCAATGCTATGAATGCAGCCAACAAAGTCGTCAGTTTGTATTTGCCCAGGTCGCTCCAACACGGATTCAATGTCCTTGACTCCACCAATCAGCAATGGTAAAGAGTTGAAGTTTAATGTTCTGTACGGAAACAATTAAAATGATATCAATGAAGGGTACCAAAGAGCAACTTTAAAAACAAGTAAAAAAGACTTGACCATTACCCAGATTTTCCTTGTCCACTGGCATAACACGAGTAATTTCCAGGTTTGCATTCTTCACAATCTTGTCCTCCTTTTTGACAAAGGGACACATAGAGGGATACAACTCTGCTGTTTCGCGTCGCAATTATTCGATACCATTGACCATCCGTGACGAACTTGTTAACAAAAATGCTAGAAATTTCAGTCCTAGCCCCTCCGTAGGACAGTGTGGGCTTTCCTTCAATCAGTTGTAGTGCAACAAAATCAGAGCGACCCCCAGTTTGTTCGCCAAAGTCGTAGGCCAACAGTGAATTTTTCCTGTTTGTCGACAACGTAATAGCAATGTCGTTAGTGTTGGGGTCCAAAGAAGGGAACGTCATAAATGACCTCAGATCCAAACCCAAATGCTGATTTTTCACAGTGATGTCCAAAATAGTGGGCTCGGCACTTGCATTTTGGAAAAGCAGACATTCCACCGGTAGGGGATGAGCATTCACCACCATCTAATATTAAACATTTTATTAAATTAAATTTGAAAATTTTAATAAGTTATTTACATGCCTTGAGCATGGATAAAACCGGTAATTTCACTCTTATTGGACTTACTAAGACAAGGATTAGGCTTGCAAACATTCGACGCAGTTTGACATAAGTCACCCAAAAATCCAGGACGACAAAGACAAAAGTACCCAAGTCCACCAGCCTGTTGGTTTTCTTTACATGTTCCACCTAATCGTAAATGAATTCATTAGTTGTTTGATCATTCAGTAGCCAGTTTAAATTCATACTATTAATACTATAAATTAGGTCGCAGAACATACCATTCAAACAGGGGTTTATTTTGCAGACGTTGCTCTTCTCCTCGTCGCAAAGTTTGCCTTGCTTATGAGGTGGACACGCGCATGTAAAATCATACCCCTGCCGCATACAAATTCCACCATCTACAAATCCAAAAAATTACAAGGACAATTAAAAATCTGATGTGTCAGTAATAATTCAAAATATTATCTCAATTTCCATACCTTTTGCAAGGGTTGGGACTGCAGGGTTCTTTTCTATGTTGACAATTTACGCCTACAAGCATGACATCAAAATATAAATGAAAATATATCGGCATATAATTTCAAAGATCAATATGTGGAAAACCAACCCGTGAAGTCTGAAGTACATTGACAAGACAAGTCCAAATCTAACTTTGGTGATGACAAAATTAAATGAGGGCTGTCCACTGCGACTTGTTCCGGAATCAAATTTAGAGAATGAGAACAAATTCCTCCGTTCTGACAAACGGCTTCCAAGGAACATGGGGAATAATTAATGATAACCGAAGTTTCTAGGATGTTCTCAATGTCTCTAATTCTTGAATTCAGACTTTTGCTAATTTCGGGGGCGGAAAGGTGATGATTATTATGCGCAACTGCCAAAACAATATTTGTCCCATTTTCAGATGACGTCAAACCATAGACGAGTACATTTGCTTGAAAGATTGAATTCAATAACGACATAAATTTACGATACGATTTCTCCAACAGTTGACTGGGTTGGGCGTTGTTTGCTCGAATGATTACAGAATTTTTCACCGCAGAGTCTTCAATGAACAAAAATTCCGTTTGCATGGTTGACAAAACTTCGGCATGTATTCCATCATCCGCCACAATCGTAATGGATTGTCTTTTGCTGGGTGGATATTTCTGGACGAGTAAATCACACTGGGATTGGATGGTAAATATGTCATTACCAGATTGCAAACGACACGTATATTGTCCCACTACGTCTGGGTCGAGAGGTTTGACTGAGGCCACTTTCTCCATTTGAGGAGATTTTCGTCTCAAGAAAATTAAAACTTCCGCATTTCTAGATTGCGATGGATTGTCGTTTTTATCTTCAACCTTGATAATAACATTCTGCCGATTTTTTAATGCCGGCTGTCCATTATCAGATATTTCCACGTTGATGTTGAATTCTGGAGTTGCTTCTCGATCAAATGGCGACGTACTGTAGACATTCCCCGTGGAGGAGTCTACTTTAAATTTGGACGAATGCTTTCCTTTCAAGAGTGTGAATGTAAATGGTCCACCATTTGGAGACACATCGTCATCCGCCGCTTGCAAAGTCATCACTCTTGTATTTGCAGGCTCATTTTCAAGTATTCCTCCAAGTTTAGACGAATTTTTCAGATATGGAGCATGGTCGTTAACATCGACCAAATTCACGGTTACCGTTGATTTTCCTAAAATAATAAAACCCAATATGTATTAAACTGAAACTAACAATCGATGTAAAACAATTGACAACAATTGAAATTACTAACCCACAGCAGGCGGCGTGCCAGTATCAATTGCTCCAACTACTAGAGTATAACTTGGAATGGATTCCCTGTCCAAGAGCTCCACCGTACTAATAACGCCCGTGATGTGGTCAATTCGAAAAGTCTTGTTGTGAACCTCACTCAGTATTTCGTATGTAAATCGATTGTTAGAAGGTCGCACATCAATATCAACAGCTACCACGGTAAGGACTGAGCTACCCACTGGGGCATCCTCCCTAATTTCTGCAGTGTAATGATCTTTTTCAAACACGGGTGGGTCATTTCCATCCTGAACATTAATAACTATTTGTGCTTCATCCGTATCATTTCCTCGAATAGAGCCCTTATTCTTGGCTAGAGCAGAGAGCACAACTCTAGATTGAGACTCCCTGTCCAGTCTTCGAGACACGGTAATTTCTCCGTTTAATGAATTAATCACAAATCCACGATCATTACTGGAACCCACAAGAATGTAATACACAATCCCATCATCCCCACTGTCTTCATCTGTTGCTTGAATATTTCCCACAACACTTCCAACACTTGCGGATTCAGAAACACTGAAATGGAAAACGGGTTGCACAAATCGAGGGACATACTCATTTACACCAGCCACGGACACAACAACTTTGCAAGTGCCGTACATGTTGGAGTCAGGATTTGTTGCCATAATGTCCAAAGAATATTCTGATGTGTCTTCAAAATTGAATATCTGGGTGGAGATAATGATTCCAGAGATGGGATCCACGCTGAATACGTGTTTTCCAGATCCACCTACTATGGCGTAGCGAATAATTCCATTCTTTGGAGAATCCTTGTCTTTTCCAGATAGAGTAAAAACTTGGGTGCGAAGTGGAGAATTTTCCTTGACAGATGCGTGATAAACTTTCTCCGAAAAATAAGGAGGATTGTCGTTGACATCCGTTAAAATTACGGTCAATTCTGCCTCCGTGGATAGAGGTTTATAGCCTAGATCAGTGGCTGAGATCTTGAGAATGTATTCCATTTTTGTGTCATAATCCAACTCTTTGGAAATGGTCACTGCTCCTGTGGTTGGATTTATAGAGAATTTTTCATCTCCATTTCCACGACTAATATTGTACAGGATTTCCCCATTTGGCCCTTGATCTTTGTCTGACGCCCTGCAAAAGTTAAAATATTGTCTAGATTAGTGTATAGTCCTTACATATAACTAGTGCAAAAATTCTCGCAGTAGAATAACCTTACCGTAGAGTAACAATGGCGGATCCCAAAAGTTCATTTTCTGGAATAATGACACGATAGCTTGGTGAACTAAATACGGGAGGATGGTTGTTGGGTCCGGTCACGGAGAGAACAACGGTGACATCATCAGCCAGAGGAGGTATTCCTTTATCAATTGCTCTCGCATGGACAAGGAAAGAATTTGATAGGAAGTGAGAAACATCGCCAGTCAACACAATCCACCCGGTAGTTTTGTCAATGTCTACTATTTCTGATCCATTCCCTCCAATTTTTAAGTACTCAATCTCTGCATTCAACCCAAAATCAGTGTTATCAGTGGCCTGCAATTGAAGTACTCTGGATCCCGGTGTCATATTAAATAGCACTGGGCTAAAGTAGTGCGCCTTGGAAAATTTAGGAGGATGGTTGTTAACATTCACGACACTAATTGAAACCATTACTTCTGAAAACATGGGTGGTTTTCCACTGTCCATTGCAATTATCACGAGACCATGCTCATTTTCTGGAGAGAATCGTTTAGATGGATGCTTGTATTTTATGGCTTTCTTCGTGAATATTTCTCCACTAACGGGATCAATTGAGAAAATGTCGGATTGGTGTTTTAAAGTATAGCTGACAAGTGAATTTGGACCTCGCTTATCCCGATCAATGGCTGAAACTTGACCCACAAAAGAAACCGAGTTCCCACTTTCTGGTATATTGAAGTTGTAGAAGACTGACTCAAAGATGGGTGGGGTGTCGTTTACGTCTTCAATTGTGATAGTTAGTAACGTTTCCGCTCTCCAGAACCCATCTTTTGCAGAGACTTTAAGCAAATACTCGTCTTGAATTTCTCGATCCAATGGACCAGCGACGGTAACGTTGCCTGAGTATGGGTCAATTGTAAACTTTCCACTAGAGTTGTCTGTAAAGCTGTAGGAGCAGTTGGCATTTTCTCCCACGTCCCTGTCCACGCTTGTCACTTGAATGACAAAAGTGTTTTGAGGAGCATTTTCCGTGACATTTACACTAAATAGCCGTGTAAATTTCATGGGGTTATCATTAACATCTTCCACGTTGACGGTAACAGTGGCTGTCCCAGTTCTTGGAGGATCACCCAAATCCACGGCTTCAACCTTGAGCACATACGCGGAATGTTCTTCCCTATCCAATTTGGTTTTAGAGTAAATTTCTCCTGACTCTGATTTCACTTCGAAAATTTTTGAATATTTTTTAAAACTTTCACTACTCAAGTGATATCGAACTGCCCCATTGACCCCAGAGTCCTTATCAATAGCCACCACTGTTGTCACTAATTTGGGTCCAATCTCTTCCTCTGGAATACTCACGTTGTAGTGCTTCCTATCGAAAACAGGACTATTGTCGTTGACATCTTTAACACTGACATAAATTGGGAGTGCGGATCGGAATTCGGGTTGCTCTTCATCACTCACTTCAACCCAAAGTTCATAGTACTGAGCCATTTCATAGTCTAGTCCTGTCGGTGAAATCCGTAGTTGACCAGATCTCCTATCAACAACAAATGCGTTTCCCAAGTTTCCACCCCCAATAAAATATTGGAAACGACGAAACTTATGATCTGCGGAAGACGAGGGAGAACTCTCCACTGTAGTGACGACGGTATTGCTCACATTTTCCAAAAAAGAAAACTCTTGTCGCGCAGATCTTATTTTAGGAAACTTACTGGGACTGACTAATGCAATTTTGATGGATACTGAGGATGATAGTGGTTCCTTAGGAGAGGAGTCTACGGCACGAACTTCCACCATGAAATTATTTTTCCCACTTTTCAATAGGGCAGGTATGGATTTAATAACCCCTGTCGTCTCATTCAGTTGGAACTTGTCGGAGTCAGGTCCTCCAAGAAAATACCGAATTTCCCCATTGACCCCGGCATCACTATCTGTGGCAGTTATCCCAAAAACATAGCTTCCTGAAGCAATATTACTTGGAATGTTGACGGAATAGGAACCCTGCTTAAATTTTGGGAAATTTGGGAAATTATCATTTTCATCCATTAAATTGACCGTGACTTCAGCAGTAGAACTTCTTTTAAAGATTGGGCTGGAGTCTGTAGCCACGATGTTGAACCGATACTGTTCTTCTAATTCTCTGTCTAAATCCCCCTTGCTCAGTATGTCTCCCGTCACTTCGTTAACTTCAAATGGGACGGGTGATACTGATTGAATCTTGTACCTGCAAAGAAGAAATACAAAATAGTCGAGCAATCTGTAGGATCCTACCCAACTTGAAAACAAGTTCATCATCGTCATGTCCATATACATGACTTTTATATTTGGAAGGTTGCTTACCGAATAATTGCATTTTGACCAGCATCTTTGTCGCTAGCTTGCACTCGTGAGACCAAAGTTCCTGGTGGTGAATTCTCAGTGATATGTAGTTCATAATGGTCTCTGTCAAATATGGGATCGTTGTCGTTTTGATCACTGACAAAAACTTGGACCATTCCTGTTCCAGTGAGACGAGGAGTACCTAAAAATGTACGATTAATTTTAAGACCTGGCTAGATTAAAAATTTGGGATCATTACAGCCATTATGCTCTTATTAAGGAGTCACTCATGTGCAAATGAATGTAAAACAGGGACAACTTTTTTTTAAATTCCAAATCCTCGACTTTAAGATGAACAAGCAAATCTAATCTAATATAACCTTTCCAAAAAAAGTGCAGGATAATAACCAGACTGTTTGTCGCAGCAGAGCATGATCAATGAATTAATTGTTAGTTAGCATGAAAATGCATGAAATATAGCACTAATACAATGCAATAAAACAATAAAATCGTTGTTAATTGCAATAACATATTTTAGGTATGCGGGGTATTAATGACTGGAGAATTGAGTAATTTTGAAGACTGTTTGCCACTATGTACGCACTACATACGTCTTATCAAAAATGTCTTGAGCAAAAGAAGTTTCATGAATGAATGATTAATTAGAGGAGAGTTGTTATAGTGGAATCGGTTTTGATGATCATGTATACATGTAACACACAAGTACTTGAAATGCCTGACTGAACGGAAGGACGGACGAAAAGGGTTGATGGGAGTTCAAGTAGAATGAGTAAGCATTACAAAACCCATGAGACATTATTTAATATTTGCACAATAATCATAGGCCAACTGGATTCAAGTTTTGTCTTTCACTGCATCATGACTTCATGACCATGACACCAGCAGAGTCGAGGCACACCAGCTTAAACAACATTAACAAGAACTATGGTTGAAATGCGGTCCTATGCAATTGAACATTAAAAACAATCTCTTAACGAGATCATAATTTTCCAGCTAAAACACCACCGATGAGACTGATTTAAGATTATTTCTCTTTGTTCCTTGAATTTAGATTCCAACCTACACACACACATACACATGAAAGCTCATGTCTCAGGATAATATTTCGCTTATTATAGCTCAACTACACACATATGTAACTATCTTGGCATGTTCCTTATATCTCTTGAATGGTTGGACTGCTTAGCGGGTGGGTTTCTTCTTGGCTCATCCTCAGTTAAACTTCCCTAACCAGTTCCCACGTCTTGTTGCCCAATAAATACCTGCTCCATCCCAATCCACATGAATGCACTGTTTTAAAACTTGGTCCATCCAACTTCCTTTGCTTTTTACCATTTCGGACTGGTTGTACTATGTGATTCTATGCTTGGGACAGACATGCACAACTTTTCTTTTCTACCTGTTGATTCTGCTCTTAACTACGTTACCAATCCTATTCAGCCCTAAACAACTACGATAGCAATGCATAAGGACGACAAAATCAAGTAAAATTTTCACTATATTCAAAGGACTACCCTTACAATAGCCTTGTTTCTGTATGAAAAAGAACCATTTATATCCCATAGTCCCCGATTGAAATCAAGGATTCAGTGCAACTTGGTGAAAGGTGTGAGATGAGAAAGAATAAGAGTAATAAAAAATACCTGTATCCATTGCAACAATGGTCAATTGATACTCGGACTGTCGTTCTCGGTCCAGAGCCCGATGCACTGTTATTTCTCCGGTGGAACTATTCACCCGGAAAGCATCCTTGTCTCCATCCTTCATGAGATAGCGAACTTGGAAATTTTTACTCAGAGAATTTGCATCACGAGCACTGACCAGAAGCACGGTTTGTGGCAGGTCCTCAATATTTTCTCGAACGTACGCAATATAGGGTGAATCCAAGAAAATTGGGGATCTAAACAAAACATTGGTTCAATATCAATACCACTCATCTACATGTCATTATTACATGGTTCTCCCACTCGTAATAACTGCATCTACCTACCTCGCTGCATTTATGTATTGATAAGCCGTTCTGTTCTCATGACTTTTTAGTACTCACCTGTCATTAATATCCAAAATCGTGATGGAGACAATTGCTGTGTCATGCGGACTTTCTTCGCCAAGATCTTCAGCCTGGATTATGAGACTGTAAATCTTTTTCCGTTCGTAGTTCAATCCTCGAGCCACTCTCAAAATTCCGGAGTCGTCCCCGATGCTGAAATCTCGATTGGGATCTCCGGCTATGATTGAGTACCTGAGAAGGGAATTGAGACCCTCGTCCAAGTCGAAGGCATTCACCTATTTTTTTAAACATTTCGAATTTGTTAACATGGGGAAGAAGAAGATAGAAAAAATTACATTATATAGCTCCACAATTTAGAGAGCATGGATTACAATGTGTGACAGAAATTTGAATGACATACCTCAAGCACATTTGTCCCAATGGATGAGTTCTCAGGGAGGGATGCACGGTATTGGTGTGTATTAAATTTAGGACCGTGATCATTTTTGTCCTTAATTTTGATGAAAAGTGAATGACTCGTGGATAAGGGTGGGTCACCTCTATCTCTTGCGGTAATCTATGCATATGGAATAATAATAAAATACTTGTTGCAAATAGTTTTAAAAGCAGTTTAAGTACAATGCCATGCAAAATGTAAGTTTTTCTCACATTCAATGTGTAGTTTGAGGCATCTTCTCGATCAATATTTCCAATAACTCTAAGCAATCCGTCAACGACGCCTAAGGAGAAGGTGGACTTATGGTTGTGAAGGGTATACTCCACATAACCATTCCTACCCTCGTCCTTGTCGACAGCTTTGACCACAAGGAGAACAGAATTGAGCGGTGTATTCTCAACCACACTGATGGAGTCCGAAGACACAAATTCAGGAGCATCATTTACGTCCTTCAGTTGAATTGTAACCTAATAAGTTAACATCACTATATGAGATGAGACAATTGGTAAATTTATAATTTGTTCGGCAGTTTGTGAGTCTTAACAGCCAATGATGATTATGCGAACAACTTAATCGAGTAAGAGAATGACAAAAATATTTAAAATTTTTCTTACCAGGACAGAGCTGGACAATGGATTTAAATGAGATTGATCTTGGGCCTGAAGAGTGAGCTGATAACTCGCCGTTACCTCCCTGTCTAATGCTTTCAATGTGTAAATTGTCCCATTTTGAAAGACGGAGAAAGCATCATCCACATTTCCATTGACAATGGAATAACGAATTTTGCCATTGTCTCCTAAAAATTGGAAATGAATATTTCAAAATTCTGCAATTTTCCCCACAAAAAGTGTTTACGTTTTAAGGCAAAATTTATTTACCGGAGTCCATATCTGAGGCTGAGACCGTAATAATGGATGATCCTACCGGAATGGCTTCTGAAATCTCGGTGGAATAGGTGACTGGTTCAAACACAGCTAAATTTATAAAGCCAGTCGAGATATTTAAAGTCAGTCACTTTCTCCGGATTGCATACCATTTGCGTTTAAATAAACCAGTGACTTACGGAAATTATCATTGAGATCGAGAACATTGAAGTAGACAGTGGTTGTAGACGACAAACTGGCCGGAGATGACAACCCGGTCGCAAACTGACCCGTATCTTGAGCTTGAACTACGAAAATGTAATGCTGAACATTTTCATAGTCCAATTTCCCAGTGAGAGTGACAACGCCAGAGGTTGGGTTGAGAGAAAACATGTCGTCTCCCCATCCGGATAAAATGGAATAAGTCACTTTGCCATTCACTCCCTCATCCAAATCCACGGCGGACAAAGTACCAACCACCGTTCCCAGAGGGGAATTTTCCTCAATGTCAAATGAATATGCCGAATACTCCCATTGGGGTGGATTATCGTTTTCATCCGTCACCTAAAAGATGGTCGTCAGATAACATGTTAACATTACCTTCAGACATAAGCTTTCAGTCATTCCCATATTTAAGTGTGCACTACTGACCATAATGGTCACCGTGGTGTCGGCTGTTTGTCCTCCTCCGTCATCAGCCCTGACCGTAAGTTTCCATTGGTCTTTGACTTCCCGATCTAAAGTATCAATGATTTTCAGGGCTCCTGTTTTACCATCCAGCATAAACTTTCCCTCATCCCCTTGATCTCCAATGATAGAATAAGAAATTTGTCCAGTGGCATCTTCATCAGTGGCGTGAAGGGTGACAATTTCTTGTCCAACAGGGGCATTTTCAGAAACACTCAGTTCTAACCCCTCACTCTGAGGCCAAATGGGTGGACAATCGTTCTGGTCCAATACGGTGACTTTCACCTACACGCAAACAAGGATATCATTAAACTGAGTAGACTACATTTGATGTAATTAATTGAAATTACACGAGGTTACAACAAATTTGCATTCATTCATACACAGTCATACAGTCATAGGAAATAGAATTCAACTCTTTAAGATATTGTTTAGTTGGATCAAAATGTTATAGTACAAATCTTTACTTGTATTGATTTAAGTTATACTCCATGAATAAAAGCAGCTTGGCCTCCAATAAGATCTGAACAGACACGTCGGATATAAATGGTTAAATGTAAATTTGAAAGCAATTAAGTGTGAAATTCAGATCAGTTGGTTGCCAACTAATTCCTTACGCTAACCCATCAGGATTAAATATTATTCAAAATGGAAAGAGGGGAAATGGTCACAGAAACATATAGAGCAGCTTAAATGTAAACTAAGAAATATAATCAGTTCATCGACGAGTATAGATGTAAAAAATCAATACATGGTCACCATAGGGGTTCCTTATCAGACAGGGTGTACCTGAATTGGACAATGTGAAGGGAAGACCAAGTGCAAGGAGAGGACGGATTTTTAAAATTCATGCATTGTAAAAGCATGACTTGGATGAAAAACTTATTTTGAATTATAGCCGTCATTCACATATCATCTTTTCCTATCCGCAGATGCATATTACTGACCATGATTCGTCATACCGGAATCATGATGGGCAGAACAAGGAGGCAGGTAACTCTAAAAAGGTACCCCTGGAAGGTAAGGCAGAAGGGCAGAAGTCAAATCAGAGAATGAGACGAGACAAGATATGGTACAGACATTTATTTGTGGAAAAATAGTCGCAGTCAGTCAGCGGCATATCGGAGCCAAATGAGCATTATATAATAATCCGTCGTTGTCATGCCGTGTCGTAGCATTTCTCATTAGTCTCATTTAACTCACTCTCTGTTTAACTTATTAAACTAAAATTATGAGTACTAGTGTGACAAGGACCAGAGAAAGAATGAGCAGTAAACTGGTCACTCACTCCATGCATATTTTGTTTATATTACATGATGGTAGTGCTGGACAGCCTGGGAATCACACTGATTTACCGGATTCGTTAAACTGGTGGTGGCTAATAAGCATTCAACATCGAAGCTCATGCACTAACTAACCAAGGCAAGTAGGCACTGGCAGGCAGTCAAACACAGTCAGATAAGTGAGGATGAGGTGGATTATTAGCATCAAGTCCTTCGCTAGTGGCTAGCTATGTTATTGTAGAATATTGGTACATGCATAAACTGGCCGGATGCTTTCTACCTAACCCCAGCAAGAGATGCGTTTATGATAAATGTTACAATGGAATACACCAGGAGCGGAGGTAACAAAGTTCACAAATTGGCATCAGTGCCGATATGGCCTTAATCTAGCAGGAATCTTGTGAAACAAGTTTTGGTTTTGGTCGTAGAGTATGAAATCAAATCAAAAGAAATGAACATGAACTAAAGCAGCACCGGCAAATCCCAACTCAGTCGCCGTATTAAATAGTCTCGCAAACACACTAGTCCTAATTCAACAATTCAACTGCTCGGGAATGACTACATCCATGCTCTTACTCCTTGAACTGGTACAGATATCACATCACACGGCCGAATACCTTTTTCTGTGTCAGCCAAAATGAATAGATTACATTATCTTGTGTGAACGGGTTTAAGTATCTACCAAAGACAAGGTTTGAGTCGATCTGAACAAGCAAATACATGGTATCCCCATATGTAACTTGTTATTGAATGAGGTGATATTGCATAAACTCTGTATCTAGCCAACAGGCGTCTACTCCAAATAGATAAATCTACTATGCCTACGTCCAGTCCATTGGTTTGCTATCTCAAAAACATATATAGGGAATAAAGCAACAAGAAAAATGTGCATATAAAACCAGCCAAGATCTTGACCGCCATGAATCCACGCACGGTTTCAACTCACAAAAAACTATTCAACAACATATCTTACACCGGAGTCTTCCGTAACATAACAACGCAACATATTCAGCCAGCCAACCACACCACAATCCTCCACCCTTTCATGACAAGCATAAATTATTGAAAAACTAACCCATGAAAAATCATGAAACCAATTCTCCACCGTGTGGAAAAAGGAGAAGGGTCTCAGTACCTGAAAACTACTCATATTTTGCCCCTTTGCCTTGTCCACTTCATTTCCAATCAGGGATCAAGCTCCAACCTCCATCCACTAATCTTTATAAATCTAACACCATTATTATAGAATAATCCGCGGTTTTCCCTACTACCAGTCGATAAACTAACTCAATCTCTAGTTTACCTGCCAGCCATGGACAGACAGATTTCCAAGATATAAATGGGCCATTGTATATTTTATGCACTTTCTTAATACAACAAAACCTTAATGCAACTTAGTGCATTGTTATCGCGTCTGCTCATTCATGACAATTTTACTTCTTGTAGTGCAAGAGTTTGATTTCAAATAAGTTATTATTTGATCAGAGTAGGAAAATTGTGTATTTCAGGACTATCCATCAACAGCTAAGCTCATTTCCTGGTTCAACACTTATTAAATTTGAGTACTACAAAGAAAAGGAACACACAATGCCACACAGTAAGAATCGTGACGATCGTGTATGAGTCAATTTTTCCCAAGCTCCGGAATGCATCCCTTTCATCCAGTGACACATATTATTCAATAAAATATACAAACATGAAAACAGCAGATACTTTGTTCTTCTTGTGGTTGAAGCATTAAAAATGTAGGATTTTTAGACTGGGTGACTTAAAAACATAAGCATATCATATTAAGGAAACAGAGGGTGGTTGAGCTATACCAAGTTAGTATTACTAACAGGTGGTTTGGCTTGGTTTGGTTTGACTTGTAATCTAAATATAAAATGTGTTGAACAGAGCACCGAAATTCGGGACTGTTTGTTTTGATGACAGACATAATCTGTCACAGCGATCTGATTTTCTATTCCGAGCAGAGCATTCTGGTAGATCCTGTCTCAAAGAAGTTGGAAAAGATGTGTATTTGTATCTACTGGACCTGACTGCCTACCTGAATGGCAAGTCTGCTTAAACTTTATAATATAAGATTAAGATAAGGTAGCGATGCTATACCTGTTCCTGATGCTATGTCTACCAAACTAACAATAAAACTGAACTGAAGGGTTTGTTTTTTTAGAGGTACTTACACATAGGTACATACGAAGGACCCACATCTACTTCCCGTAGTCATCCTGAACGTCTACTCATATACAAACTCACTCCATCCAACAACCCAGAAACTATGCTGCACAAAAAAGGAAAGGAATGCATGCCCACTTCTCACACGTCCTCCTCTCTCCTGATACTTATAACATAACCAACAAGACTACAACACATCAAGAGTAGAGGAATAGAGACAGAAGTGGTTGGATAGAATAGTCGACGGCAGAAATATGATGAAGCAACAAGTGAACTGAACGAGGGTAGAAAACGAAAAAGGCATCAGCGGGGTGCAAAGCTCAGTTGGAGTCTCCTCAAGAACAAGATTTGGTCCTTGAACTGCCAAAGGAGTCTCAGCTCACTTCAAACCCATGATTCAAACCAAGTTCTACCTGTAACTAAAACTGTGCTTATTACCTCAACAGCAACTCCAACTTCAACACACACACATTTCAGCAATTCAAAGACGTACAGGTAGGACAAGGGCCATCCAGCCAAGAGTAAGAGTAAAAAGAAGCTCACTCTTCTTCGTACTTACTCCTTCTGCCCACCTGTCTCATTCTCTCCATCCAATAAACCCTTCCTTCTACCACAACACTAACTAAAACTTCCTCTTTGATTAAACTCATCCAACCACTCTTTGACTGCATATACCTGGCTGCCTCCCTGGCTACATTAACATTGTTTCAACCCGGCTCCGCAGTAACTTTACTACTCAAACTATCTTAACTAAGTAAAAACCCAAAGCAGCCAAATAAAATGAAATTCAATCCAATCCAACCTCAACTCAAATACAATGAATGAGAAGAGAACAGAGGAGAATAGAACGTGGTATACTTTTGCTTCCTATGAAATGAAAGAGTAAGGAAGAAGGCTGGTACTAGTTGGGATTGATGTCAAACTGATTTTGATTTCCATGTGTTAATATGACTTATACTTCGACTAACGCGATATGAACGAACATAAAGCAGTGAGTTCCAATTCTATCGTGGTAATGGTCAAGAGTGATGTGCAGCCAGATTTTCGTCACTTTCCCGTTTTAACTAAATCAAAATTTCCTATCATACAGGTGTATATTTAGATTGGCTCATCTCACTTCACCAACCAGCATTGTTCAACTCTCTGCATGGTTTCTCCTTCCTTTTTACTTATGTTTCAAAAAGTGCTACATTACATTTGCTCTGTCTACATTTCTTCTTCTGTCAAGTCATCAAGTTATAGTTGCCATCATCAGAGGGTACAAAGATAGAGAGAAAGAGTCATGGAAAATACGTTGGTTTGGCTCAAAGTGCATGACCAGACCAAAGATCTACGATCTACGAACATCTACCTGCCCACAAAGAATGCACGAGCTGAACCAACAACAAATGATGATGAGAAGTTGAAGAAGCAGCATGAATCCTAGCCCAGACCAGACCACTTTCCATCCGTGGTACAAGTGCATGTTCATGACGAAATATCATCTCTCGCTATTTCTGGCCCTTTTACCACTTTCTTACCCCATGCCTCATGCAGAGTCGGAAACCATTATCCAATCCAACTCCAAAGACAAAACTCGTCATCGTATGAATTTTTGGGGCCTCACAAAGAACAATTAACAGAGTTAACTCTACTCTATGAGGAGAGACCCAAGGACCAAGGTTACGCTTATCCTTCATCTGGATAAGAGAAACTTTTAACTGGAGCGAGTCGATGTGTGGTGATACTAACTGAGTGAGGCGAACCCCTGCGACTGACTGTCTCATCTTTTATTATCCATCCAATAAATTATGTCTCAAGTACTCAAATTCTTATCATTCATGCAGTCAAAGAGCATTACTCAATATCTTTTAGTTTTAAATCTCAGAAAACATAAATCGAAATGAGAAAGAAATGTAAAACTATTTCGTCTAATTCAGTAGGGTAGGTGGGACAAGTACTTCACAAGTAGAGATTGAGAAATTGTTTCCAACCCAAGGCGACGAAAATATATGTATAAAAATTGCCCACTATTGGCTTTTACAACTTTAAACACAACTCATATTAAATCCAGTGGGACAGGACTTATTAAAAAATAATAATTCCATTTTTCACATCCCACAGTCATTTAATTAAACGGAAGTTGATGTCATTCATACGCGCAGGCAATTTTTTCAACTTTTTTGAAGGCATCCTGCAGTGTAGAAAACTTACACAACCGGAAAATTTCCTCAATTGTGTATTAATTAAAAAGCGATTTTTAAAGGATTATCTCTATGTGATACACAAATGCGCAAATTCAAATCTATCTATAGTACTCTGTAATCCTTGCTTTATTGTTATGCTACACATTTTCTAATCAAAAATCCAAATAATTGTCCCTACCAGGAATCTAAACACTAGAGCCAAATTTCGTAATTTAGTAAAATTATTATATTAAAAAAGGATGGATCTCCGAGAAAATGCAGTGATTGAATTTACGATATGGTTGGAAAATGAAAAAGATCTTCTCACAAGTTGTCAGTCAATCTTGTTACGCCGATCCAAGCCATTTAATAAAAATGCATAATGAGAATTTACAATATTGCATGCAATAACCCTGCTTTTGCAATACATAAAGCACCACATTACTTACCACCGATACGTTTCTCATATTGCACAAAAATTGATACAGAAAAAGCAAGAGATTGAAATAAATATTAGAAGAAAGTATAATAAGTTGCCTGAGCATTTTGAACGCACCTGAGTGGAAGCAGTGTAAAGTCCTCGGGCACTCACACGAAGGGCATAAATTTCAATATGGAAATTCCAGACACCCATTTCTCTGTCCAAAATTTCAGCTGTCGAGAGAATCCCACGTTTCACATCAATGTCAAACAACCTATTTTGCAAAACTCCATTCGGGGACGTGATATTAGTAATGTAATACTCTACACTGGCACTCTCACTATCTAAAACGGAGCCTTGGGTGATAGCAGCCACACTTAAGATGGAAGAACCGAGTGGCTCATTTTCAAAAATTGATCCTTGGTACTGCTCCTTTTCAAATCGAAGGCCATTTGATCCACTCCCCTCTGACACACCCAACACCATGAGCACCAAATCAGAATACTTTCTCTGAGACTGAATTGCTTCATCCGTGGCCCGAATTGTGAGTTGGTATCGGGGTTGAACTGTGCTCACTCCTCGTCTCAATTGAAGGGAGCCAGTTATGTGGTTTAATTCAAATAAATTAGTGTCACCACTCAAAAGGTCATAGGTCACCACTCCATTGGAATCAGAGTCCAAATCGATTGCACTAATTACCATAATTTCCGTCATGGCCTCTGAATTAGCCCGAAGCAGAGCAGCATTTAGACATGTGAACCTGCAAAAAGTACAAAAAAACACAAATTGTGAGACAGTTAGGTATGGCGTGGCTTGGTGTTGTAAATCATGCTGTAGGAAAACACCGGACTAACTATTGAGTGAGGTTGGTTGAGCATCCATACATAAATCGGATGGGATTTTAAAAGCTTAACCTATGCAGATATATGCATACGTAGCAAGTCTATTCATTTTCTTTGGATTAAACATATGCACTTATCCCATAAAAAGTTAAAATGAAATGAATCTCTTTCCACAAACTGCCCCTCCTTTTTTCATGTCTAAAATTTGAAGTTGCTGTAATTGATGAAACAGTAATCATTGTTGCTCAAATAATGTTGGATTAATATCCATCCCAAAAATTCAAATGCAGGATCCCAAAATAATTTTGAAAAAATTGTAATTGCTTTTGAACCCGCAGAACATGTGGAACCCAAATGGAGACGCAGTAAATAAAATTATTCTTCTCACCTGGGCTCACAATCGTTGACATCTTCCACAATGACGGTGACCAACTTTTCAGACGATAGTCGGAGGCTTACCGGGATGGCTTGATCTTCAGCAACAATGGTTAGGCGAAATGTATCCGCAAACTCTCGATCAATTGGGAGCAGAGTGTGAATCGTTCCGGTGGAGGAATCAATACCGAAATGGTTTCCGGCTGGGAATTGATGTTTGATGGAATAACGAATCCGTCCATTATCACCAGAATCTGCATCTTCTGCAGTAACCGTTACAATTGGACTTTTCAGAGAAATTCCTTCCTGAATTTGTCTCACAATTGAAGTTGTGGGGAAGACGGGAAAACAATCATTAAAGTCTAAAACTTCAACACGGAGTTCCATTGAGGTGGATAGTCTAGGACTTCCAAAGTCATTTACGGTAATAGTAAGCGTGTACTTGTTGTGTTTTTCATAGTCCAGCTGTTTATTGAGATAAAGAACACCGGTATGTCCATTGATTCGGAATGTGTCATGTCTATTTCCTCCTGATAAGGAAAATCCAAGTTGACCATTTTGCCCCAAGTCAGAATCCGTTGCATTGAATTGAATAAGTTCTGTATTTATTGGTGTTGTTTCAACAATTTCCAGCTTGTTATTATGCGCTGAGGAGATGTCCATGTGGTAACTCCCATTCAACCTGTAAAATCAAAAGCCCCATGAATGTACTTGTAGCAATGACCAGAATTGATTAAAACCAATTAAGCCAAGTAGTAAGAAAGATATAATAAGGTACAATAAATAACTTGCATCAATTATGCAAATACAAAACTTACATCACAATCGCCATTTGAAACTCTGGGACGTTGTCATTTGAGTCGAGCACGATCACACTGATATTGGCGTAAGATCGTAACGAGGATGTTTCAGACATATCTTGAGCCATTACAGATAAGGCATAACGGTCTTGTGTTTCACGATCCAACCGGCTCCGGAGAATAATATGTCCTGTTGCCCCATCAATTTGGAACTTGTCCATCTCATTTCCTTGAAGGATGGAGTAAAATATTTCGCCATTTAACCCTTCATCGGGATCAACTGCCATCACGCGAATTACTGAGGCTCCTGTGGGAGAATCTTCAGAAATTTGAGCATGATAACTGTCTCGAGAAAACTTGGGAACTTGATCGTTTACATCGGTGATTTTCACTACTACGCTGGATTTATCACTTAATTTGGGACTCCCATTATCTTCAACAATCACTTCCAACGTGATAGAAGTGACTCCTACAGATCGAACAAGTTGCTCTCGGTCAAAGGGACGCAATGTCTTAATAAATCCATTTTTAGGATCAATTGAAAAATCGAGTTGAGTTGTGGTGAAGCGGAATGTAAGCTCTGCATTACGACCAATATCACCATCAAACGCAATAACTTTCCCCACGTAACTTTCACCCGGCTCATTTTCAGGGATAGAGAAAGTGAAGGTGGAATTGGTAAACTTTGGAGCCACGTCATTTTCATCAATGACATGAATTACAAATGTCGTAATGGATGAACGGTGTGGGTTTCCGTTATCTCGAACTTGAACTAATAACGAATGATAATCCTTGGTTTCTCGGTCCAGATGAGATTTGACATACAAGTTGCCATCGGGAAATATTCCAAAATTTTCTTGTAAGCCTTCATCAATTAGTTCATAACTAAGTTCCGCATTTTGTCCAACATCTCTATCTGTTGCTTTGACTGTGAAAAATCTTGTATTTACTGGAGTGGATTCTAGGAGTGAAGTTTCATAGGAAAATTGCTCAAATACTGGAGTGTGTTGATTAACCTCTTTCAAATGGATAAGCAACTTTCTGCTGGATGATTGAGGATTTTCTCCAGAATCCGTTGCTCTCACTTCAATCACTACTTCAGAGATGGGAATATCACGAAGGGATTTCTTTAATGTAATTAATCCTGTATTGGAGGAAATGTCAAATAAATTTTGAGGATTTGTCACAAGGTTGTAAACTAATTTTGAATTAATCCCTTCATCCTTGTCCATGGCTGCCAACACAACAATTTCTTCTCCAATTGGAACACTTTTAAAAACATTGACTTCAAGGGAATAATCCCAAGTAGGCATTTGGTCATTGAGATCAGTTACTATGAGAGAGACAGTGGCAAATCCATGGGTGTGAGCTCCCTTTTGAGCAAAAATTGTGAGAGTATGATTTGATTGGCTTTCTCTATCAAGCAACTTGGTAGTGAGGATTTTCCCACTTTTCTTGTCAATTGTGAAAATTCCGTTTGAATCACCATTGACAATCGTATACTTAATTTCATCCTTGACAGCGTCCTTTTCATTGTTCCCTTTAATTTTCACTTGTCCAATCTCTCGAGCTGTGACAAATTTAAGGCCAAAGTCTTCAGGAACTGTAAAAGTGTAGGAGGGTTGGGAAAACTGGAGAGGCGTATAATTTTGATTCTGAATCAATACGTTAACCATTGCATCATTTTCACTGGATTTTCCAACTCCATCCATAGCAGAAATTTGAAGTTGAAAGGAGGACGTTCGAGAATTTTGAAGGCTTGATTTTAAAATAATGTTTCCAGTTTTGGGTTCAACTCCAAAAAGTGTACTCGGAGCGGATGACAACTTGTAGTTCACTTTTCCATTAATACCGGAATCCGGATCTGTGGCAATCACATGTCCCACACTGCCTCCCACCCCCAGATCTTGACCGATAATAAAGAAATACTCCAGTGGGTAGAATGTTGGAGCATTATCAGAAATATCTTTGACCTCCAGATGAACCACGGCTGACGATGACAGAGGAGGAGAGCCATGATCTTTGGCAATTACGTGAATGTCATAGCTCGCAATACTTTCTCGGTCAAGTTTGGATTTCGTTATAATTTTTCCAAAACTGGGATCAATTTGAAATTGATTGGGATATTTAAACTCGGTGTGGGGACTCAAAGAAAAAGTAATTGTGCCATTAGTTCCTTGATCATGATCAACTGCACTCACTGTGGTCACTTCCGAACCGGGTGGGATATCCTCCGACAATGACACTTCAATCATTTCATTACCAAATTTTGGAATTTCGTCATTTTCATCCAAAATTGTGATTTTAATTTGAGCATGAGCCCACTTCGGATAAGGCCCACCATCTCGTGCTGATATCTTGAGACGAACCGAGTCCTGTGTCTCTCTATCTAATTGGGATCTTGTAGTGAGAAGGCCGGTCCTTTGATCGATGCTAAACCACTGTTTCTCATTCCCAGAAACAATTGAATAAATGACTTGAGACTTGTGTCTTGTGGTTTCACCCGTTGCAGTGATACTTGCCACGTAGCTTCCTATAGGAACAGATTCACGGAGAATGGCGGAATATTCTGTTTTTGCAAAGGATATTTCTGGATCTTGATCATTGTTTACTTCAATTATGAGAAATGCTGTCGAGCTACAAGGAGGAACTCCATTGTCTCGAGCAGTTATTGTTAAATTATGAAACGGTATTTTCTCTCGATCCAACATTCCATTGGTTCGCACTAGTTGGAAGGATGTGGTAGACTCGAGAATAAAATTTTTAAGCTCATTTCCATGCACGATTTCCACAACAGTTTCTCCGTTTGGACCCTCGTCCATGTCAATTACGGAAATTGCTGCTACCACGCTAGCATTTGGAGCAGATTCCAACACATTTGCTGTGCTAGCTGTTGGTGGAAAGTAACGAAATTTAATTATTGGAGGATGATTCGACTCCACCAAGGTGACTGTAACATATGTCCTTCCGTCTTGACGTGGGGTGCCGTGATCACGGGCAAAAACTGTAAACACACAGCTTTTTGGACAGCTCTTTGCACCTTGAGCACAATTCTTAGGACAGTTAAGCACGGCTGCGGTTCGAATGATTCCAGTTTCAGCCTCAATACTAAATTGTTCTTCTGTTTCGGAAATGTAAAAAGAAATTCGGGCATTTTCTCCTTCATCATTATCCGTTGCTGCGACTTGAAGGACGACAGTTCCAATTTCCACACTTTCATTGAGCGATGCATAATATTGCCCTTGGGTGAAAACAGGTTGACAATCATTCACATCATTAATTGACACATTTACAGAAAGATATCCAAATCTTGGTGGCATTCCATCATCTTGTGCTGAAATATTAAGTCGATATGATGGTTTAGTTTCACGATCCAATTTCCCCGTTGTTTCCAAATGTAAGAAAGGTGCTTCTCCACTGGGGTTGGTAGTCACCACAAGACGAAAGTGACCTTCTTCATTTCCATCAACAATTTTATAACCAGTATGAACTCCATTGGAAGGCGAATCTTCATCTTCTGCCGTATCCAAAAAAGCCCTTGTCCCCGCAATGGCAGACTCCGGGAATGTGAGGTAAACTTGGGGCTCTGGAAATTTGGGAGAGCAGTCATTGATGTCTTTAATGATTATTCGCACCTCAATTGGATACGTGGGTTGGCTGGATAAAACCACGATGTCAAATTGATCATTTTGAAGTGACTCTCGATCCAACTCCTTCCTTGTTCGAACTTCTCCCGATGTCCCGTTTATCATAAAATATTCAAGGTACTCATTGAATCGATATGTAAATCCAGGTTTTGTAGGGATTTTGCCAACAAATGTGCCCACAGGAACACCCTCTTCGACCTCAAATTCCACCCGCATATCCACGGATCGTGACCCTCCGGGAGAAACTTGGATAGAACTTCGATCCCGGTCCAGTTTCCCAAAGGTGAGGTAGACATTGTTAAAAAGGATGACTGTGAGCACAAAGATTGCATAACGACTCAAAACAGAACGATGATGGCCCATGCGGTAATGCATTGTGTCACTTCGGGTCAGATTTTTAGTGTCGTTCTTTATCCATGTAGCCTGCTTTCCACAACTTTATTGGATTTATTCCTCTTCCTCCACCCCTCGGTCAGTGGGTGGTTTACTTGCATGCAACACTGCTCAACAAAGTTTATCCTACTAGATACTTACATGTATCAAATCATTGTGAAACGGTTAAGTTTTTTTCTTAATTTTGAAGCTCATTTGGGAAGTTTTACTCATTTTATTGTGTAGATTCATCAATTCATAATGGCACTATTGCGGAGAACACACTCACTCATTCACTTATTAGTGCACATTTTAAGTCACTGACACATTCATTTAATCTGCTGTTGTGCTAGACTTTCGTTGCATTGCATTATTTACTCCACTACATTGAAATGCATGAATTAAAGTTATAGTGCCAATTATTTACAATGCAATGCGAAATTAGGTGGCTCTTTTTAAACCAATAAATTTATTCCAAGACTGGAATTTGTTTTAAGTAGCCACATGCAACTTCACTTGTGAAACTTCACTCGTTTGAAGATTTTAAATCCATTTCGGCAATGTTATTTCGAATGATTTTCCCCATAAAACGGATCCATTTTACACCACTCCACTCTGAGCAATAACTATTTATCACATTATTGAAAATAAACCGATTTCGTTTCAATCCTTAAAATTCTGACCATGAGACTGGCCAGTAAACTAATGTTTGTTGCCCACCCGATTTTTGGAACCGGCAAATTCCATTCCGTTCCTGGAAATTGGTTCGCCACACTACACCACCCTGTAACGTGTTTGCACTGTGGAGGGGCCGGAGAGATCTGACCGGGTGCAACTATGCAATGAAACTGTTTGTTGTTGTCTGAGTACACGGTTGTATGCCCCCAACTCCGGAGGATTGGATTGTTGGCTAGTTAGTTTTAGTTGAGAGTAAAAACGAAGGAATGCAACCCATCCACCAAACAGAAAATCAGAGGTATTATGATCAAAGCATGCATGCAGGCTGCATGGGATTCATTGGCATGGATTACATGTTCCTCCATAGCAAAGGTAATATCTGTAGAAAGAAATGCTGTCGTTTAGACAGCAACAGCTACAGAAAAGTATTACAAGTAAGGAAAGGAACAATGGAACCAGGTAAGAAACTGGTTGAGTCCCGTGGAGTGAAGCTCCCTCTCCTAAGCCCTTTTTCTGAGGATTAGACAAACCAACCCTAGTCTTTGCTTTGGCCATCGTAAGCAACCCATGCCATCACATCACCAAGAATTGAGTGTATTGTAGTGAACTGTTGCATTGTCAGGTTTGGTTTGGTCCATGGAGCAGCTTAGTTCGTATCCTAGATGGACGGATACCTGTTGAATGATGGTTTGAAAACCCATTCCATCCGCTATTCTTTTGGGTCTACCTCGATATGTTGTCTACATAAATGAATAGTATGTACCAAGGAATATTCTGGGATGGATGACATGGATGGGATGAAGAAAGAAGGAGGATTTTCTTAGGATCGTTGCCTTAATGAACCAATCATACCCAAGACTAACCTCCACCGAAATATAACCCTGCTTACCTGTCAAAATTTACCCTCTGGCAATGGTTTACCATCCAAACCACTCAAAACCCTACCCAACTCAGTCGCCTCAGTCTTAACAAGTATTAAATGCTCAGATTTCTCGGTGCAGACTTTTCTCTACAAACAATTCTTCAATTCTTATTGTCGCATACATGCAAGTGCCATTACCGATCAATCTAAGCTATTGGAGCGAGGCCTTTGAAAAAATGTACATGCCCTTCCGTTTTGAGATTGTAAGTAAATCAGCGATTCTGGATAAACAAGAATTGCATGGAGTTTGAATATGAGAAAAAATGATATTATTATTATTATGAAAACAAGAAATATTTTATCCTGACTCAAGCAGCCACCTCATTTATTAGCTGGTCAGGACGACGGACGAGGAGGATGACCAGGAAAATAGAATGAGTAAATATTGTGTAGTGATGCCATTGCCGATGATTTTGAGTGGATGGGTTTTCTTTGGACTTGTTCTTCTTGAAGTGGCTTCAGTACTTGGTTGGCTCAGATGAGCTGGCATATGCATACATGAGAGTTTGCCTTATTCTTTTTGACAACATCTAAAGCCAAATAAAATATTCTCTCCTTCAACCCAACATCATTACAATAAACTATTGTTGGATTTAAAGATCATCTCAAAATCTGCTTCTTGTCAACATTTTTAGGCGCTACATGTTGGGAGAACTCATCTCATAACTACATTCTGTGTTGGACACAACTCTTATTTATGGACATATTCTTTCTTCCTTTCTAGTATGACTTCTCTTCATAGTTAGTTTAGTTACCAGTTGCTCGTTTGTTGAGTTTCAATGAGAAAGTTGTTTCAATTGCTTCAAACTTTTTCTTATTCTGGCTCCACTTGAGACTTGGAGAGAGCATTAAAATCCTCATAATAATCCCGTCCGTTCATTTCAAAGCCGGCTCAAGTCCCATGCTGGTCTGACGTGACTGAGAGATTTTCTACAAAACTTTTATTTACCTTCATTACTTTTCCTTACTTTTGCTTCTTCATCTCATCGCCCTTTACCTTGCCTCGCCTTCCTTTGCCTTACCTTACTACAAACGCCTAAAAACTGACTTACACATAATAAGATACAAACCATACGGCCAAACCAACCACTGGCCCAACTACATACACAACTTGCTTAGCTTTACCTTTTACTACTTACTTAACTCCGTGTCTAATTTCTACCTCAAATGTTTTGGGACTTTGATTTATGCTCCACTCAGAAATGAGTCCTTTTTGAAAACATAAACCTGGACCGATCAAGGTGGTGGTAGCACAGTAAGCAGTAGCACAGAAATGTGACCAAGTTCTCTTGAAAAAAAGCAATATCAAAGGTCCCATGAATATCTGGCCTTCATTACAAACTTAATTCTGTTCATGCGTAGATTCCACTCTGCCGTTATGGTTCCCTCACAGCCGGCTAAAATAGAATTAAAATGAACTAAAGGCTGGATGGATAAGCAGTTAAAGTTGAACTTAAAGTTGAACGCTGCTGGGGGCCTTATAATGGAGAAAGACACTGACTGAGAGGAAGGTTCATTATAAAATAAAATCAAACAGCTAGCAGTTTAGAGTAATATATTGAAGATAATCCTACTCACTAAAGTTGCAAGAAAAATGCTCCGTTCTAACTTAAACTCTAAAACTTTAAGCTCTTTCTACTTTTCGAAATACAACTTGTCAGTTAATCCGTTTACCGAGACTGGACTGGATGGATATACAAGTTCAAACAATTATAGCAGAGAAGTGGTTATGGTGCCTTGAAGGAAGGGAGGTTCAAAGCTCTTTGACTGGATGGATGTGTTAACACCAACCATTATCAACTACCCTTTTCCACTACTACTACTAGATATTTATGATTTCATTATTAAATGAGGTTAATGTTAACCTACCCATATGAAGTCAACAAAAAATAAGAAATGCTGGATGGAGTTAAATAAAGGACAGGCGGTTTAAGATTTGTTGTCACTGATCAATTATTATGGTGTATTTATATTGATTATCCGTACAAAATCTTAACAATTTACTGGCAGAAACAAATTAGCGAAATAGCGAAGATTGCACCGCTTCAAGAAAGGCTTTGTTGAATTGTCTATCTGAAAAACGATCCACTGACGCAATTGCTTGACTTTTAATAGTGTTCCTGCATTCCGGAGTACGAAATAGCGAAGATTGCACCGCTTCAAGAAAGGCTTTGTTGAATTGTCTATCTGAAAAACGATCCACTGACGCAATTGCTTGACTTTTAATAGTGTTCCTGCATTCCGGAGTCATATGAATTATATCGCGAATCGCTTCTGCATAATCAGTTTCATCCGTGGCTAAAAATCCATTTCTTGCCCCATCGTACTCCATCACGATATCCAGCATGGGTCCACCTGATCTATTTGCGACCACGATAAGTCCAGCTGCCATGCTTTCTACTATTCCTAAGGCACAAAAGATTATTGATGTGGCTTATACAAAGTCTGTGACACGAGTGGTCAATGCTGTAACATTAACTAACCTATGCCAAATTGCTCATTCCATGTCGTATGAAGGCCAATAAGTCCATCTTCCAATTCCGCTTGTAGTTCATGGTACGAAATGTTGACACAAAATTTTACATTATTTTCAACAGACAAGTGCTTGCAAAGATCTTCCATATCTTTCACCCTTGCCAAGTCCGCCTTATTTCGAACACTTCCAATCAAAACTAAACAAACACGATTCCATTCCCTTTCATGTAACAACTCTCGAAGTTGATAAAGTGTCCGAATTTGAAGGGGATGGTCCTTTTCTGGCCGAAACTGAGCAATTGAGACAATTTTAATGAGTCGCAAGTCTTCGTCTTCCTTCTCTGCGTCCATGTTCAGCTGACCTACACTCTTAAATCCCTCCGTTATCCGTGGGAGGAAAGACGCGATAAGTTTTCGAAGGGCATTGCCAAATCTGATTGATTTGTTCCTCCGTCCAACTGGAATTAACCATCACAATGTCGCATCTCCTACCGGCCCATGCATAAAGTTTGCCAATTGCTTTATAGTGCAGAAGCCGAATCATTCCTTGGGGAGAATATGGAGACGACACGTGGCGAGAAATCATGGACGACGTTTTATGGAGCATGTCCGTGGTGAGAAGTGGGGTTGTGGATGTAGCAGCCAACCCGACACTTTCCAAAATATTTGAATAGTGGAAGGGCAAAAGTGTATCCACTGGTGTCAATGTAAACATCTGCAAGGGTGGAAAAGTAAAGAGAGTAATCAAAAGGAATAGAATAGTAGACAACCATCCTCATCTTCAAAACATGTCTGTCACGTCAAAATTCCTCTGTCCCTACCACAAGAAGATAGAAGGCGCATAAATAATAATATTTTATTACCTGGAACAAATTTGAACAATGCCTCAAAACCCAAGTAAATTGATCCTAGAGACTGTCCAACAAGTGTGAAGCAAGGATAGGTTGAAGCCTCCACCCATTTCCGTTTATGCAAATAGACAAACTGGAAAATTTTAAAAAGTTCCTTTATGAAATGAAGTTTAACTGAAATAATTTGGGCCTGGGGCAAATAAGCCGACATGAATATTCTTTGGAAATGGATAAAGGACCTCAAGGACCACGGAAAAACAAGCAAGCTAGACCCTTCGAATAGGATTAAGCTAGGCGTGGGTAGGTAATGTAAAGTAAGCAAATATATGATGTTGTAAGTGAAGCTGTATTTACATATCAACTCCCTTAAGTTGTATAGTTACAAAAATATGTCTCTATGAGATGCAAAACTGGAAAAGAGAAAGGTGGTGAAAGGAGGGGAAATTGCGCATTATAAAAGAAAGCGAGAAATGGATGAGTGTGATCCAACAATTGACACTTATTCAATGGGTTATCCTAGTCACTACTAGGGAAGGAATTTTAATTTTATCCAACCTCCACTCCACAGGAGTTGATGTTGATGTTAAAACGCTTCTTGGTCTTTGCCAGTATTTCCTCAGGAGCTGCATCTGTATCCCCAGTGTAGATAATAAATTGGGAGCTGGGGTACCTGTGGGAAAGATATTTTATATTTATTTTCAATTTGGATGACTAGTTGGTTGAGTACAAAGCGGCCAAGAATTTTGGTCATAAATCCCTTTGCAGGTCTATGAGCCTCTTATAATAAAATGTTCTTTACACTTACTTACTCATACAATACATAACATAATAGAGCCCCTGATCCTATGGGCCTCCGTTGTACATAAGCATATTAAGCCTAGACCAGCTCATTTTATTTCTTAAAAGTCCTTTCAACTATGTTACCTCGTTTGAAGACACTTCAAGGTTCCCCACAAAACTCGCTCTCCTCCACTACCTCCAACATTGCAGTAAGGATGGAATAATCCGATTGAAATGCGATCCTCATTTTGGGACTTTTGAACTTTTTTTCGCTTTTGCAGACGCTGAGGTTGGTCACACAGCAAAAAAGGCCCAACAATACAAATAAGGAAAGGAAAATTAGACCCGATAGTTTTTAGCTAGCTATGCTTCCACAAGAAGAGGAAAGGCAGAAAATCAGAATGTCAGTGTCACTCTACCTGTCGCACCAATAGACAGATTGCTCCTAACCCAACCGTCACACTGATCCCAAGGCACAGAAATAAGACTAGCAACATGACCAGGTAATGTCCTCGGTTATGGCCACCCACCACCCACAGATTTAAGGACGATTCCTTGAGAATAATACAAAAAATGTATGAAAGACCCATTCAGTAACAATCAAAAGATATTTCTTTAGCAGAGTACAATTACAATACTATTCGGTATATCACACAAGATAATTCTAAGCCCAGTGTGAAATGAATTGTGGAAAAAGACCGCATCCTACTCATAAGGTATGGTTATTCAGAAATGATGAATTTCTTCCTCTTGGACACCTTGCCCTTCACTCACCTCCGGTTTCCTCCTCCCTTTGTGTTATTCCTGGCTGACATCAATGAACAATCACATTGTTATGTTGAGCTAAGCTTGGTCGGGATGCATGTGCTTCGTTGGCACACACTGCGACCAAGGAATGGATGAGCCACAAAGAAAGGCAAATTTCTCAGAAATTCAACGACTCGGTTCTTGCTTTCAATACGGATTAAAATTTTTAATTTTGTACCACCCACAAAAATGGTTGTAGTTTCAAGATAACACTGCAATGTTGAAAGGTTGCGGAATGTTTTTCGGTTTGAGTTTGAATTGATTTTTGTCACGCTTTTTCGGTTTTTCATTCGATCCGAGAAACGGGTTTACCCTAGTACCGAGTTCTTCCGGGTTTTCGGAAGGGCAGGAATATGTCGAACTAAGTGCAGTATGGCAAAATAAGAGATGTAGTTTTTTGTACGCGAATGCAATGCTCGAAAACTAAGACATTCACTTACATGGAGGCGAAGGACAGTGCATGCTTCAGTGAGGCCAAGTGTTTTCAAGTTCCACTAAATATGATACAATTGAATATGTAGATATGGAGTACTTTTTAAAATGGATATCGCTGTATTATACTTCATTAAAAAACATTATCCAAAGTTGCATGGAATGTAATGCAATTCGCAAAGTAAAATAAAGTTCCCTACATTATGCTTATTAGACATCATGGTTTCTGCCGTTCTTGTTGCTTCACGTTTGCAGTTGACAATAGTGGAGGAATAAAATGAAACAAGACAAATTTTCAATAAATTTTAACACGAACACTATTTTTTATTTATTTATTTACCATTACAAGAAATGTAACATTAACAAAGATTCTCTGAT
>JAAXNX010000116.1:0-47439 GCA_036491905.1 Folsomia manolachei | reverse complement strand
TTCTTCTAACGTAAAAATATTGTGTTTAACACGAATGTCACTTAAATTAATCTTAATACTACCACGAGGTAATTTACGACGCCTAGCTTTTTTACAGATAGAGGGTAGAAAAAAATTACAATCCTGGTTAGAGCTTACCAGGACCTCCGAGGTTACCAAAGCCTACAATTTGCCAAAGGAAATTTGATGCGAAATTTGAAGCAGGTTCCCATCGGAGGATAGCATCCATGTCGTAGGTTTCATAGTAGGAATTATTCTGGAAGTGCAAAAACTGGTTTTGGCCTTGTTTTTATAGTTAAACTTTAAACATATAAATTCTGGGCTGCATTGTCCAAAAAGGTATCTTTATTTTATCCAAGATTTAAAGTAATAATGCTTCGGGCTAACAAAGATCGGTTTCGGTTCATCCTTGGAATTTGAACGGATTTGTCCTTCAATCCAGATTTTGAGGTTTAAAATGGAAAGTCAAATTTTAGCTTGGAATATTCTGTACAATACTAAATCTGGCAAATTCCAGCAACTCTGGGTACTGCAAACTCATAAGCAAAATGAATGCAAAAAAATGTGAAATTAAACAATTCATACGCATTCTAATTGAATTTTTACTAAGTGTCAAAAAAGCTGAACACAAGACACCTTCATTTTGATCAATGGACAAGGTTTATTTTATCTTATCCCATGCGTCCAATAATTACAATAATTAATATGCTTAATACAATTAATATCGCAATACTTTATGATTATTTTGGTTAGAAACATTGCAATTTCACAAGGTTGATAGTGTGCGAAATTAGAAAAAACCTCAATTTCTGTCGCCTTCAAATATGTGATTTGCAATTTGCAAAAGAATTGATTTAATTCAAATTTAATTTAATTTGATGTATTTGTCCAGTTTTTGATCACAAGTTAGCACATCGTGTACCTATAATAAAGGAAGAGAACAATCCTAACAATTGTTATATCTGTAATTTGCACTACTTTGCCCACAACCAAATCGGCTGACGTGTGAGAAGGGGGATAATTATTATGACGAGACGAGGATACTATTCAGTAATTGGTTTAAGCCATAAATTAAACTATCCCAATGTGTTTATCAGGATATAAAATGAAAAAGTAGTTGAATCCAAAATTCAACTTCTATGGAACAAATCAAAAAAATTAAGTGACGTCCACATTACACAGCCTCAAACTGCTTCTGGGTTTTTCTTCTAAAACAAAGGATTCATCTTATATTCTTGGATGCTGCAATGAAATGCGTGTGGTTTTTCATAATTTTTATTAGTATCATGAATTTATCTTGTTATTAAAAAATATATTCAGAGAAATGTGACTTAGTTACTACACTGAACGACTAAGATATAAATTCATTCGTCAAATATACCACCAACAATCTGCTCATTGTTATTGGCTAATTTTATAGCTGCATCACCTTGACCTATTAAATATTGATGAACGATGCCTATTGGATTATGCACAATATTTGCATCTTCCACTGAATGACTGTATTCTTTACAACCACTTTTACTTAACTCAAAGTTAGCATACCTTCATTATACTTGTAGCCAGTTACCTTTGACTAATTCCTTTACTCATCTTAATATACCATAGTTCACACCACACCCAATTGTTTGTATGACATAAAAGAAAACTTTAATCACAAGTCAAACTTTGATTATTAATCAAAACAAAACCATGCAATGTCATCATTCAACTATTGATTCAATCAGTTTGATAGTCTCATTTTGCCTCCATGTCTCATTTTATTGAATTATCCTCTTTCTTGCAATGAATTTACATCTTACAAGACATTTTGGGATATAGCTCGTGTATAATTTGGCACCCTTAACAATTATGCAGTCCTCCAAAACATGGACTCAAGGATGGCTTCCTGAGGATAATACAATAGCTGACAAAAAGGAAATGAAGCATGAATTAATTCACTCCAATCACATCCTCCTTGAGACAATCATGCAAAGGACAATTCCTCTGAATTTCCTCATAAAACGTAGTTTTTAATATTTAATCTCTCCAAGTTAGGATTGAAGAAACTATTCCAAGTTCTTGAGAAGACTTAATTTCGTGTGCTCATGTGTTTCTTTCCAATTATTGTGGAGGGCGTAATTTACCACGTATAGTTCTAGTCTGGAACTTGAGATTAGTTTTAAGAAACAAGTTTTGGATTGCTCTGACTGGATTTGATGCAATAAGTTTATTCAGTTTAAGACCAATATTTTATTCATCTGGGAAGTGGAGGAAGGTGGCTAAATAAAGTTGGATTGGTGACCTGTGCCAATCTGGGTTTGCATGAATGCTAAGGACTGTCCTTAGTAAGGACGCACTTAAGAATGGCAGCCCCCACACCGAATGAGATGGTATATGGTGGAAAAAGTAAGGCAATAAAATACCAAGTAAAATACGGCAGGCATGTCTAATCAAACTTTAATTTCTGGATAATTTCATTTAGCTAAAAAAGAGATTGCAAGATAATCCAGTTCTTCAGAAGATCCAGGAGGGGGAGGAATCTGAGAATGCAATGTTTCTAAGATTTCTCAGAGGTAAATAAAATAGGAATTAGTGACCTGTGATAGATCACCTGTCCTGACATTATTCTTGTCGAGTGACTAATTTTAAGTAATCTTCCTTCCTTGTAGCCCGTGACCTTAACCTAAACAAGGCCGAAGTAATGCTGAGAAAGGTCTGTAAATGTTTTTTTGCAGATTGCAGACAAGAATTTGGATACTCAACTAATTGCCTTGCATGGATTTTTTATAGCACTTCAATTTCCGAGAAGAAAACGACTTAGACTCCCTGAAGGACTGGGAGCCACCCCCACCATTGTCCAGGGAGGAATACCCCTACGAAATTACAGGCGTGGATAAGGAAGGCTGTCCAGGTGAGTGTACAGGGTTATCTAAGTAAATGTCTATGTAAAAACTTACCCATTCCTGTGACTCAGTCCTGGTTGTAGCCTTCGGTCAGTGGGACATCCGGCGTCTATGCACTTCCGGGATGAATGGTGACTACATCCGATACGTGGATCAGTTATTTCACCGTGTCACAGAAGCCATGGCGTCGTCCTCTTTAGCGACTGGGAAGCCAATCTCTCAATTCCTCATAATCATGTGTCCCGACGACCTGGAAGCCCTGAGACAAATGTCGTGTCGACAAGGTATGACGCCAGGTCATAAGGCACTAACTTTTAAGACAGTCTAGAATAATGATTCTTACTTGGCAGGTGTCGATGCAGTACTAGAAACCGTTCGAAGATTTGAAGCCAATCATCCCGAGCGACTTAAAGCCGCATTTGTCGTGGACAGTAAGTGCATATTATTAGCAAAAACATTTCATGAATTCAAGATATATGGCGTCGTCCTCTTTAGCGACTGGGAAGCCAATCTCTCAATTCCTCATAATCATGTGTCCCGACGACCTGGAAGCCCTGAGACAAATGTCGTGTCGACAAGGTATGACGCCAGGCCATAAGGCACTAACTTTTAAGACAGTCTAAAATAAGGATTTTTACTTGATAGGTGTCGATGCAGTTCTGGAAACTGTTCGAAGATTTGAAGCCAATCATCCCGAGCGACTTAAAGCCGCATTTGTCGTGGACAGTAAGTGCATATTATTAGCAAAAACATTTCATGAATTCAAGATAATTGTTATTTTGCAGCTCCAAAAGTTTTTCAACTAATCTTCTCCGTGATCCGGCCTCTTATTAATTCAAAAACTTTGGAAAAGGTGACCATCGCCGGAGGTTCGAGAGAGTGGCGCCCATCCCTAAGTGAGCTTGTGGACCCCACCAACCTCCCACCGCGTCTGGGTGGGAGCTTCATCTCTAAATTTGCAGTTAGTTGGTGTATTAAGAACTATTTCACCGAGTTGGGTTAACAAAACTTAATTTTTCAAGGTACTCAACAAACCCCGAATTCCTAGTCCCTCTCCGAGTTTACAGCGTGGTGGGGATGTCAATTCGGGGGCATTTTTCACTCGGACGGTTCCTCCTGGACGTTGTCTCTCCATCGAGTATAGCGTCCCTGCTCCAAGAACTCAGCTTAGGTGGGTATCTCATCTTTATCTTATCAATGATAAAGATTCGTTCTGAATTCATACATTTACTGTTTAGTTGGGCCTTTAAAACGGAACGGTGGGACGTCGGATTCTCAATATTATACGACGCCACAGAAGTTGTCGTCCCATTTCGTCGACTAGATTCAAACGTAACCCTACAATGTGGATCTATCATTTGCCAACATTCTGGAAACTGTGAGTAATGCAAAAAATCAAATAATTCCTAGAAATTACAACCATGTATTTGCAGATGTCCTCGTTTTCGACAACNTGGAAACTGTGAGTAATGCAAAAAATCAAATAATTCCTAGAAATTACAACCATGTATTTGCAGATGTCCTCGTTTTCGACAACACATTCAGCCGATGGCGGTCAAAGGTCGTGTTGTATCGAGTCCTTCTTCGTCCACAGCTTGCCAATAATGACGACGACACCTCGGACAATGACCAGTTAGACTTTCATAATTTACAAATGGAGACAATGTCGCTATAAGGTCATGGACTAATAATTAATTAACATGCTTTTTTATAATTTGCTGGCGGACTAAAGGCTCATCTTGGAGGATGAAGAGACAAAGTTTGACCTTAACCTTCTAACAGGTGGGGATGCCGGTGAAGGGATTGCTGTTTTAAATTGACTATGCCAGACAAATAAAAAATGCTAGTAGAAATTGTAGTTAAATTACTATATTGTACTTTGTAAGGAACTTTGATACACATTGGAATATTCACTAAAATAAAACCGGACATCACAGCTTTGATAAGTAGATATCACACATATAAATTAATTGGTTCATTTGAAAATGTATCAAAATACGCAATAAATCAATATATATTCAGTCACAAATACCAAACTCTGATTAAGATCACATCTCTAAACTAATTGACCTTGACACACCCACTCACAAACAATTGACAATATCCCTCGTCCACTTTGCGCTATTGAGAAAACTTCCATGCGACAATCCATCCATCTCCTTAACGCCTAACCTCCTCCCAGTCCCTTGCTCCTCCATTTTTTCCACCCTTCCCCTCAAATACCTCCCCGTTTTCCGGGCATCAATAATAAAGTCATGACTAGACAAGAAAACGTCCAGCTCCACCCCCTAGATCTTCCGGTAACAGGAGATTCTGCAACCACCAAAACCTTCGGAACAAGGTATACGCCACAAGCAGATCCTGTGCCACGAAATACTGTGCAATCCTATGAATTGGAGCTGACGGGGTCCGATACAAAAAATTGTAGATAAGATCCGGTTCCCAGAGCGCAAAGCAGACTGGGTCCACAAAAGTTAGCTTGCTAATGTACTCCGGCCTCTGTTTAAGCGCCCATGTAGACACAATTGTGCCGTAGGAGTGTGCAACCCAGGAACAAGGTCCAAGGGAATGTCGCCGAAATATTGTGTCGATACAGGCAAGAGTTTCCTCCACACTCGGGACGGAGGACACCACGTTAAGAGAGATATGCGGGAGATTAAGGAATACGATTGGGCGTCTTCCACCAGACTCGGTGACCACGGATTTGATCATGTTAATGTACATTGTGACCCCGATTCCGATACCGTGCACGATAAATATTGGTTTGGCTGAGGTTGTGGCAGCCTTAGGTTCGAAAATGTAGTAGGATAAGGTACTTTGTGTGGAGGTATCCTTTCCGGGAAGAGAGCAGTGCCGGAATTTTAGGACATTGGTCATGTACAACCCTCCTGGTACTTTTTGTGGAGGTATCCTTTCCGGGAAGAGAGCAGTGCCGGAATTTTAGGACATTGGTCATGTACAACCCTCCAACGAACTGCATGAGGGATATTACCTGGGTAAGAAAACATTGACAATCATTCACTGTCAGTGAATCACTGACAAACAAGTTTCAATAAACCTTGGCTTATCTCAGAAAAGTTATGATAAGTTATCCAACTCCTTACCAAATACGCCACAAGCGGTTTATGTTGCACCACGATAGGATCGAAATGCAGGCGCATGAACTCCACCTTTCCTCTGCCCCTAGGTTCTTTGGGCTTATCCGGAAATTTCTCCACCACACTAGACACCAACTCCTGCAGCTCCTCCTCCTCTTCCGGACCCAGTTCTGATCTATCCTTGGAGAAGAAGGCCCAAGCAATCCACTCCAGGAGACACTCCTGCCCCACAGAAGAAGCCTCATGTTTATAAAACCATCTCCCCAACGACTCCCAAGGATTGTGGAGGTGTTCCAGAATTTTGGCAAGAAGTTGGGACCTCGCTCCAGAGGTCAACCCAGGTTTGGCGAAAGATGTCGGGACATTAAAATCTTTATGGAGGTGGCGACAGTAGAAATACCAGGTCACCTCTGAAACTGCGATGAAACCCAAAATCCACAGGATCCAGGAGGAGGTCAAGGTTTGACACAGGGTTCAAGATAAGAAGACTCCCAATAATGACAAAGGATATCGGGGTCACAGCCGAAACGATGGTGGTCACTAGACGGGTAAATCCTTGGGAAAATGAGAGATGAAGAGAGGAAGAGTAGGAGTTTGTGGGGTCGATTAAAAACCCGAAAATGGATAAGATCCCCATTTTGACTTGACTGACTCCAAGCAAGATAAGTAACTTATCCTAAGGTAAGGATTCTTAACTTGGGAAATGGCGTGCTTGGGTTGAAGTGCGTGCGTTACGACGAGAGTTTGATTGTGGTCTGAGAAGTTTTTAATTAATATTTTGATTATTTATAGGACAGATTATGTGCTGGTCAGTAGGAGTCCAATCTTTTTTGTGTTATCTATCAGCTGATCCATGAAGCATGGTCGGACGCATGTATGACTAATAGTGGTCAGTATATTATGGCATGATTATGTGATTCATGCATGCATGGTCATGATAAAAAGGGTTAAATTATGGGATTCTTATGCAGACTTAATTATGGAAATGCGTGGGATAGGCAGACATAGTAATTTGGTCTTTAATTTAAGCCCAACTTATTCTTGGATAGGTTAACATGATAAGATAACATGTTGCTTGGTTGGTGACTGAGATATATCAAAAGGAGGGGATAAAGGTTAATAAAAGTTAAGAATACCGAGAATACGTATATGCTCCAAATTAATATATAAGGTATGAATCATCCTTGATAATGTATAATTAAGCACAGTTATCTTGGTCATGTGATAAGACAGGCAATTCATAATAATTATTAACTGTCTGTAACAATTTCCCTGCATTGAAATAGTCGACAGTTTTTATATCTCTAATATTTGCATGAAAATGTTCATAGCATGCATTATGAAATGCCTCCGTATTTTTTTTAATAATACAAGGGAAATGAATCCCTTAAGGGTTGCTGGCAGACTGCATTGTTGTTTATTATAAAGGACCACCGAATCTACAGGGCAAATTTACAGCTGACGGTAGTTTGTTACACTTATCTGCCCACAACTTATCCAGAACCATGGGCTCCGTATCATTGATTGATAGCACGCTTCAGGGATGGGGTTGACCTTCGTTGAAGAAACGTCGACGATATCTTCGCCCCTGCCACCTCCAGCTCCTGACTTTTATGGATGAATTGTAGTGTCTGATTGAATATTATACGACGAGGATGTCGTGTCATCAAATAATAACAATTTTATAAGAAAGGCGAGTATGATTAACAAGTATTGATTGCATAAGGACGACTTAATTATAAGAATTCTTTATCATTTTTTTGCAGAGCTTTCATGATTGGTCTCTATTTGGCAAAACAATCCATTTTCTACCTAGTTCTATTTTTAGGTCCCATATTGACGTGTCTCTGACTCCGTTGCGTTATCCGTGTCATCGACGAGCATGCTTGAGTTCGGGTCTCAAACACCTTTGCGTATCACTAGTATTTATAGAATATGATAACAACGGTTATCATATTCTAGATAGGCCATACTTTTACTAATACTTTTGTGTCTTCATTTTTGCAGCTTTTGTAAACTAAATTCCTTTGTACTTTATATGTATTCTGCGATTTTATCTAATAATGCAAATCAGCCAAATTGATAATCAATAATGGATAATCAATAATTATTATTCATAGATTTACCTCATTTACATGAATAAAAATTCTAAAACTTTGCATTTTACTACAATAACTGGTCACTGCGTCATTTATTGCAAGCAAGATCATTACGAGCATACCGACAGTAATTAAAAATGCTAGCTGATAAATCCGTTCTAGCACTTACTCATCCATTAAGATATTCATGGCTTATCTTATAAGATAAGAATCTTATCATAAGATTCTTTAACAAACCCAAATTCATATTACCCAGCCTGGGATTGGTTTACTACTCATAGAAATATGTATGCTATGGGTTTAGATTTAGTTAGATAGACAGATGCTTCTTCTCTTTAGACATTTATAAACCTGCGATTTGCTTTTACAATTAAACTATGATTGTAATAATTACATAATATATTCCGATGTAGCTTTATTTTATTCGATGATTTCAATGAAAGGATTTTTAAAATTTCATAGTTTCAGGTTGCACCGTTGGGGAAGGAAGGAGAGCTGTTATTTTTTTTTGCAATGGTGGGAAACTACTGCAAAACGGCACAAAAACTGTGAGAATTGAGAACTTTACTAAAACCGACTACTAATTTTGTCCAGTTTGTTGGATTTCTATTTTTCGTAAGGTGACGAGAACATGAGCAAAGTGGAACAAGTGGGGACATGGCTCACCAACTGCCTTCCTGACACCAAATTTTCCAGGGGAGAAATCGAAAGGTAAGGAGCCGGCTTGTAGTAAAAATTTTACTACAGGTTTTACTGTAAAATGTTGATTTTGATGCAAAAGCAATTATGCATAGCTTACTACTTAATTGTTTGCAGTCTCCTTCTCCGAGGACCTTTCAAGGACATCCTGCTACAATTCCTGGTTCCAAGGTGTCGTTCCGCGGAAGACGTCGATTTAATCCGGTCCAATCTGTATGTTCATGGGCTACGAAGTTCTGAACCCCCTGCAGCCTCGTCGTCCTCCTGTTCTACTCCCAGACTTTCCAAAGCTTCCAAGAAAAACAAAGAGTTGACTTCCATACTGGCGGAGTTGGAAGGAAAGAAGATTCAAGAGATGGAAATTTTAGCTAAAACCGCAGCCGATCTGAATGGGGATGAAGATTCTGGTGTTCTTGGGGGAGGCAAGAGTTTAGAAGGGAATATTTTTGCGAAGAAAAACCAACTTCAAGAGCTCAAATCTGTTCTAACACTCGCTGAAAGACTCTGCACTGAACTTGATTCGGTTTTTGAAGCAGATGACAAGGTGAGTCTATTATAAACATGCTTTAAGCAAACGCAGAGCCTAATATTTATTTGTAGGTCGTTCTCGAACAGGAAGTAAAGTCTGGATCTGGAGGAGAAAGTCTGGAACAGCTTCAAGAAGAAGGGATTAAGCTCTTTCGTTCAACTTTCTTTGAAACAGGTTCCCCAGACATGCTTCAAGAATTGAATCGTAAACTGGAGTATTTGTGTGACGCTACTATTCGAGGAAATGGGATCGTTAAAGACAATGAAGGAGGAAACAGAAGTCACCTCCTCAATCATAAGCAGCTGTTAATTTGGCAAAGGTGTCAAATACAGAAAGCTCGTGATTTGCTCAACCAGCTGAAAGGAAAAGCTCAGGCTAATTATGTCGAAGAGATTCATAATGAAATGCAAAAACTCGTACTGGACCTCAGTAAGTGGCACATTACTCTACATCATGCCAACGAAGGGTTAAAATCTCGAGCTGAATCCGTTAAGAGGGCTCGCCATGCTCAACTTCTTGCATGGGTTCGTTTATTGTATTTTTTTAAATCGTTATTGTTTTTTTAAGTATCAAAAGTCTGACCTTTATCCACGTCACTTTGCAGACCAATGATTGCATCTCAAGTGGGGTAAACCGGACCTATTTACTCAAACTTTTGCTCGAGGAACAATTGATGGCTCAGATAAAAACTTGCCAAGAAGTAAGGGAGTCGTTTAACAAGGATAAGGATTCGTCTCTCAAAAATAACTACAGTTTAGTGACAGAAGCCACTTCCTCAAACTGTTTTATACATTCAGAGGTAGGGTTTTAATTTGTAATTGTATGGGTTAGCGACAAACAATGTTTCATTTATATTGCAGAATATTGAGAATCTGGTTTCGTGCCTACTAAAAACTTATCCGGACACAAAAGCCAAGTTGGTCGACTCTATACCTCCAACCACAAGCCTGCACAACATACTGTCTCAACCGACGGACAATGAATAATAATAATTCAATACAATTTTATAATCCTGTATAGTCAATTATTTAATTAGAAATTGCAAACACTATTTAGTTAATTTATTTTCAATAAAAACTGGAAAAATCACAATCTCCCGAACTTAGATCACGAGATTACATTGCTAAACTAGTAATTCCTTTTCGAAACTGTTTCATAATGGGCTCGTGCTCTTCTAGGCTGCTATTGGAGAGTTTAATGACTAATTGGGAAACCAGTAAGGTTAAAACGGCATTCTTCGCTTTGACCCAAACCATGCCATTAACACCAACGGCCGTTTCACAGGGAACAATTCGACCAATCTTTTTAAGGATATTAGTAGACTCTGAAGGACTTCGTAAGAGACGAGTGAAATGAACGGGAACTTTGATGACATGACCTCCTTCCAGAGAACCTAGGCCCGACGCCTTCCCCGTCCCGTGAACGCAGGTGATCTCCATTGGAAAATCTGAGGGAAGTTCTACCACTTTGCCGTACACGACGTCGCCAACCTATGCACAATTAGAGAGCTTTAGTCAGTCCCGGAGATACTTAACAATTCAAATAGAATATTGTCTGACAATCATTGTCTACCAGGTAGACTCTACCTGTAAATCTGGTTTAAACCGTTTTGTAGCTCCTTCAAACGCAAACTTGGAAAGATGCGCACGTTCTCGAGTCCCAACATCACAAGAGTACTGGTCGCCCTTTCCCTTTTGTTTTATTACACCCAAAATATCGTCCTTCTTGTAAGGGTCATACTGTACAAAAACAAAAGATAAGAAACCAAGAACAAACAAGACAAAATGATTAATTCCCCGATATTTACCTGTTTAGCTTTAACCAAAACAAAGAAGGTATTTCCCTTTATTTTCGTGAGAACACCAGGTTTACAAGCAACAATTCTTCCACCCTCAGCACCACGATTGTTGATAAGTTTAAGACCTGGACCCAGGATAAGCTTTGAAGAGTCTCCATCAGGAATTTGGAATTCGTCGCCCGGCATCACAAAACTACCCGTTTCTTCAACCAGGTCAAGTCCCGTTCGTTTCATCCCTTCTGCTGTCATTGTCCAAATAATTCTACACTTCTTCACGTCTTCTATTATTACGGTCAACAATTGAATTTTACTGAATTCTGAAATTTCAGACAGTGCGACCAAAACACTTCCCACGTGCAAATCAGCAAGCGTCGCAATTTCCCCAAAGGTATGCAACAAAGTATTTTTGCAATTTCGCATCCGATTTTCATATCAGAATGCCAATCAAAATTTAGAGTTTTTATGTTATGGGTAAACGTTATAACAAGGGCCCTTTGACATAGTTTTGGTATCTTATTATTTGACGAATAATACTTGATCCCAATCCGGCCAAAATTTATCTTTCATCCGGAAGCAATATTCCTTTAAGTTGGTCAGTTCCCCTGTTTTACAATATATTGTTGTACTAATTTGTTTTATCTACCTCTGTCAGTGACAGATTGTCATTATGTTAAGCAATTCACTCACCATGCACTAATTTTTCATACGAAGACTCCGGCAGCCCCCAAACACATTGGGCGAGTATGGCAAAAATCCCAGCGTCCAATTCGCAAGGCTCGTCGCCACAAATGAATTTATTGTTTCCCAAAATGGTGGACACGATCCTAAGATCTTTTGCCATGATTTGGATAATGTCTTCTTCTGAGTGATGTCCAACCCCTTGGGATTTGGATCTACTGCTTATCAAGTACTTGAGATAGAAGCGTATTGGGAGGGGACAGACCATGATCTTTTTCAATCTGTTGTTTCCTCCGAAAACCATTCGTTCCAAGATCATGCCCCTGAGAATATAAGACAAGAAATAGTTTGAGAAAGGTGACTGACTATCGAATCTTAAACAAAATTTTTCAATACCACACAAAATGCTCGTCCAGCATTATCCTGAGGGCTGAAGCAGTTGCGATTTTCTTTTGGTCATGATTTTTGTTCAAATCTTTCTCGAATTTTCTAAAACAAATTGTATAGTAAGTTGTCCATAGTTTAATACAGAGAATAGGAATGTAATGTATGATAAATGCGTCCCCTTACTTGTTCAGGAATTCAATGATCATCTCTGAATCGGAGATGTGTTGTCCATTAAGCGAAATCCAGGGAGCCTTCCCCTTAGGACCGAACATGTCTTTATGATCCATCTATTTGATTATGTTTGTGGTTAAAAATGCATACATAAGGAAACAAAGGTACTGCACCTGGTATCGAATGTTGGTCATCCGCAGATAAGTCTGAACCTTGAGGATGAAAGGAGATGCATTTGGAAGGGTCTTTACAGCTGGAAATCCATGCAAGATGACAACATCCTTTGGAGTATTGCTCCATCGGTCCCTGAAGATAATGAGAGAAAATGGATAAGGTCTGAAAGCTTGTATTTTGCATATGAGTGAAAATTTACAATTTTTGTTGGGCAGAACGACTCTTGATGAAATTGTAAAGTAAGTAAACCCCAAGGACCCCAAGTCCAAGGAATAATGCAGTCAAACAGGGGCACCCCATTCTGTTTTTTAAAAAAATACAAATTTGAAGTTAGAGTTAGATCACTGATCAGCTCAGTAAAGCAACTGGATCCCTGAGTAAAATGGTGCATTAAAATTCTGAAATCATCTTAAATTACCTGACCCCATGCAGTACTGGTCACTGCAGATTATCCAGTATCTAAATCTAATTGTAATTACAATAGAGTAATATATTAATGGTATTTTTGCATTGCAAGTATTGCGTTGAAAATAAGTTTTTGTAACACAGATGTCAGATTAGATTTGTATATTTATTATTACTTGCAGACTTTACTTTTCTTCACAATGCATACTACGGTTTTGTTTGGATTGTTGGAAGCAAGATATAGCAATATAGCTACTTTGCATGGTATTCATTCCCCTCTTTCTTACTTATATTACATCACAGTGTGATGATCATAATATTTTCCAGTAGTGCTCTTTAATGACTCAACTCAAGAAAGCATTAATGACAATGCTGAGTTTCTAATCCTGACTAATGGCTAAACTCAACACCTTCTGGATCCATGTGGCCATGAAACAGTTTTCATTTCAGTAGTCAATTTAGATTTGTGCCTGTATCTCATCCTGTGAGATAGTCTCAATAAGGGTTACCATAACCAAATATAACTGTTATAATTATTCTTTTATTAGTCTCCTAGAATTTGATATCCTAAAATATTTGAAGATTATGAATGGGTCTCGTTTTTGTCGAGAACCATGCAAAATTGTGGACACATTTTTAAAGCTTTCAACCAAAATTATGTAGTTCTCAAATTCTCGTCTCAAACGATGCAATAATATGAGACAAAGAAGTTTAGTATTAAATATGGGATTGAGTAGAGCCAGCCATCTTTGGCCTTCTGAGGAAACTGACTCTCCAAAACATTGCACGGGATGGAGTGGGCTGTCCCTTAACACAAAGACCTTGAGCGCAGTCCTTTAAATAAATGGATAAGCACAAGAAAAAGGAATTAGCAAATTTCAAAGAATTTATGTCGTAAATTTCAAAAATGGTTAGACACCATCACAAAAAATATTTTGTGTCGGGCCCTTAGTGGGGGTGGAAGCATTAAAGAATAAAAAGGGGTAAGTTTTATTTTACATTGTTTGTTTTGTAACAAAACTTTTGTTGGAAATTATGTTATTTTATGGGGTTGTTGATTAAAATTTAGAAATTAACCCTTCCTTTGGATGGATAAGATCAGGGACTCATTGTCAAGTATGGGAGGATAAGTTTCAAATTTCAATGTGTGTAGAGCAGACTTTTAAAAGAATGTGATATTTATTTGGTTGTGATCACTTGTGCTATTTAATTTTGATTTTGTTTTGTGTAACAATTACCAATGTTGATTCCAGGTCCCAAGTTGTTCAAGTCAAAGTTGTTTCATGTTGGCGAACGATCCTGTAGCAGCAGCGCTGATTCAGCGTCGTCATCCTAATACACGCCCAACACCTTCACTCCGGAAGTAGTTTGGTTTGGTGGGAGAAGAAGAATGTCCAATACCTCGGGGGGACAAAATCCAAACCTTCCTCATCCAGGTGGGGGTCCGACAGGGTCTGGATCTGGTGGAGATGTTAATTCTCCAACAACAGACATCCCACCTGGACTGTCATCCTCGTCAAATCTTTCAGAAGAGGTGAAAATGTCGATTCGTTCCATTTCCAGTGAGATCACCATCTTTGAAATCAAAACCCCATTGCCAGAGAGATCCGTTCCGCCTTGTACGGCTGGATCTACAACAATTACAACAATTGGTCCTGTTTCCTCGGGAGGAGGTGGAAGTGGGGTTAATACTAGCAGTGGGAATTCTCAACATGGCAGCAACAGTTTATCAGTTCGACCGGCAGGATCTCAACAAGGAGGAGGTGGAGCGTCTCTCTTTACTTTAAACAACAAATCCATCCAACTCCAACCTATTTCCAGTCCTTTAAGTCGGTCGCAGCAAATTGCAGCACAGAGTCGGGGTTTAAGTATTACTGCAAGCAAGCAAGGACCTCAACAAGCTCAGGCGACATCGCCCCAACAACTTCCCCATCAGAGGATGAATGTTAATAGAAGACTCCAACAGTCTCCGAGTAGTATTCTATTGAATCAACAACATAAAGTTACACTGGCTCCGGTAAGAAGTAGCAGCAATACCGCCCTCCATCATCATAAAGTCCCAATGCGGAATTTGACAAAGTTTAATAATAATTCACCAAATTATGGCTTGTCACAATCACATTCGCACTCCCATCACCAGCACCACACCCACCATGCCCATCATAGCCATCACCTGCACCGTCACGGCCAAGGTCAGAGTGGCAGCAATTCCAATTCTATTGGTCGGTTTGACCCTCTCATGATGCTGGAGACTCGAATGGTGGAAGAGGAAGGGGAATTAAATCCTGTGATAGAAAATGCTGCTGTGTCTGGGCCTCCAGTTCCTCATACTTTGAAAAGGCCCTCATTTTCCTCGGTAAACAATACACAACAAACACATCATTTCATGAAAAGAGCACCCGTTAACCGATTTACACAGTTGCAGCAGCAGCAACAACTCCAAAGAATGTCGTTACATCAACCAAGATCTCTTCATCCCCAACCACAATCACAAAACCGAAGGAAGTCAGTGTTGATTCAATTGGTGGAACTACCGGATGATGATAATACTCCTGGAGAAGAGGGTCAATGTGGTGGTTGCAGTTTGGAGGACAAAAGTGCTGCTAGCGACGATGGACGTGTGATCTCAATGACTAAGCCTGTTGTGAACTCGGTTTCTTCACCTGGCAGATTGTCGCCATTTTTAAACTTGAACAAAGCTATTGGCAGTTTAGACGGTGTGAGCAACAAACCGCGTGTAAATGTGCAGTCCAGGTCGGGAGGAGTAACATCTGTTGGGAGAGGCAGAGTTTCTTCGAGACGAAGAAAACGAAAGAGGATTTACTCATCGGCCAAATTGTCTGGTATTTCAAATTCAAATCTAGCAAAACGATCTACTGTAGGCAAACCTCCTCCAAAAGTGGTAGTTACGTCGGCGGCATCCACAACTTCAGCAGTGACATCTAATTCTACTCCTACACCACCGCCAACGACAATGTACAGGACGAGAACAATGGTCAAAGCTTCTCTTGCAGCGGAAAACCGTGAGTTTTATCAAGATATCAAGGAGATTTTGTTTTGTACTCTTTATTCATTGTCTTACTTTCATACTATCCTTATTTGCAGAAAAAGCTTTGGAAGCTCAAATCCAAACCAAGTCCCCGAGGGAGTCAGAAGTGACAAAACTCAAAACCATGAAAGATATTCGCTCCTCAGTTCCCTCAGGAGTTGGGCGACCTTGGAAGCGTCACAATAGAAAATTATCCACAGCTGAGCAACTAGAGCAAACTAAAAAAGAACGTTATATTGACTTGGAATCTCCTCGCTCTATTCTCACTCAAATTAATCCACTTCACAAAATACTGACCGTGGATACATTTTCCACTCTGCCTGAGGTCTACAGATTCCAATTGTTGCAAATGCTACCACAAGTTGATAGAGAGACGGCTGAAGATGGTTCTATAAAGTAGGTGGAAGTGGTGGTGGCTCAATAAGATTCGATTTCAATAAATAAAGGGTTAATTTGTTTACAGGCTTCGGGACTCGGCCTTAAGTAATGAATTTTTCAAAAAGGCGTGTCAGCAATGGAGACAAATGCTGACTGATGGAGAACTAACTTCTGAACAACGCTATAAAAATCGTCTCGATGCTGAGAAGGATAGAAGTAAATTAGACCCCTGGAAGGTAATGTCACTAAAATTAAACGAAACGTCTAGCCATTAGCAAGTTATTTATTTTATAATTTTGTTGCTGATCAGGTTAAGCATTTTGAACCTATCTGGGGCCAGAAAACATCATCATCCTTATCTCCTGTAAAAGTTAGCTGCTCCTCTACCTCTCCCAATAGCTTGGCTATTCCTTCGAAGCCGTCGTCGTATAATTTAAGACGTTCTCCCTTGCGATCTCCTCCTTGTCCTATGACAGATAGCAAATCATCTTTGTTGGAAACTTCTCTATTAGATGTTGTGGATGTTGGAGGAGGAAACGTTGAACACAAAGACCAGTCCCATCTTCTTCGACAGGTTAAGCCGGAAAGAATACCTCTCACAAAATATGAAATACAAGATGCGGATGATGAGGATGACGATGATGAAAACGACGCGGATTATGATGCAAACGAGGAAACTTGTTCAGAAGGTGACGACCAAGACGAAGTTATGTCCTCTGCACGGACCACTGGGATTGTTCAGAGATCTCTTGCCGGGTCTACTCAAAGTCAAACCCAAGCTCAAGCTCACGCCGGAACTTTGACACGAAGCAGAAAAAGGAGCGGTGTTGAAGAAGACCATTCTGTCTTGGACAAGGACAATGAGGTGAAAAAGATTAAAGTGGCTCCACCAAAATTGTCTCCGATTGAAGAAGGTAAAGTTATTTGCTGAAAATGTTTGAATATCTCGATTTGAAGGAATTACTTAACTTTTTTGTTTACTTTGGCAGTCCAAAATAAACTTGGAGATGTTTCCATCAAGTTGATTCCTAGTCCAAAACTCCTTCCGCTATCCGATGAGAAAATTACAGAAAAAACAAAATCGTCTGAAACTTTATTCCAAGATATTGTGTCGTCATCCGCTCAATCCACATCAGACTCCAGCATTTCCTTAGTTGTAAAGTCAGCAACACCCATGTCTTCCAATATTGGAGGAGGATTAGGGATGGAAGAAACACGAGAAACAACCAACAAATCATCAAATGCTCAATTACAAATTTCTCCCGAGTGTGATAAGCAAGTTCACAAGGCTCTCATAGTAAATGCTGAGCAAAACCAAATTGCGAAAGCAGAGCCAAATATGCCTTCAATCATTGTGAATACAAATCCAGACTTAAAAATCACTCCGAGTGAGAAAGGGATTGGTCATAACCATCCGGGTGGTTTCTCAATTGAACGGTCAACACTAAAACCAACTCCACCTTCTATCTCCATTACACCAACGACTGGGACCAGAAGGCTACGTTCGATACATAATGCTCCCAAAAAGGATGTTGCAATTGAGGTCAACATGCCTGAAAGGGAACGACCTCCAATTCGCACACAATTCCAAGATATTTCCATAAGCATTGCAACGTCAAACACGACGATGGCATCTTCATCTCCATCGCCGTCGTCAGTGATGTCCATGCCAGTTGGGACAGGTATGTTTAATTATTCAAAGCGTTTCACCTTCAATTAAATTTAAGAAGAGCTTGATTTTTATTCGATTTTTTATAGGCGCAACATTAACACTAATTCCAATGTCCACAAATCCGACGGAAATCAAGCAGCAAAAACACAATACCGACCAGCATCAGGCTCGTGATACAAAACCTAACGTTAATAATGATAATGCAAGGCCGAACTCTAATGACTCGAAAAGTTGTGGGATGATAATACCCCCGGAAATACAAAGTATTTTGCCTGCCACTCTTACCGTTGTCCCATCCTCTTCCGAAGTCCCTCGACTCCTGCCATCTTCAAAAGTAACGGCTAGTGCTGCCGTGGGTTCAGGATTGAGTTCTCCAACACTGAGATCATCGCCTTCCTCTCTTACTCTAGTAATTTCACCCAATGATTCGAATTCTAAAGCTGGGACAATGACACTCTCTGGTGGAGATGTCACCATTATTCCAAATAACGTACGGGTTACGGCAGTATCGACATCAACAACCACGGCACCCTCTGACTTTACTCTAGTTCCAACAGTGGCCACGACAGTGGTTCCTTCACTGCAAACTCCTTCGACGCTAGTATCAGTTACGGATGCTACTATTTGTCCAATTGCAGCGTTGTCAACAAATGCTGCATCGGATTTGGGGCAGAAGAGTGAAGAGGTTGAAATTGTTGCTTCCCCTAAGCCTCTGAAAGAGTCGCCACCCTCTAGCACCACCAATAACGCGGCGAGTGGCATGATAGGCCTAGAAATGAAAATCGAAAAAGAACTACCACCTCCAGACGCAAAAGCTAAAATCCAAATTGAGACGGCAATTGTAGACGAAGCTAAAACGGAAATAAGTTTGACTCCTTCAGCACCACCCACTACTGGAACTATTTCATTAAGCGTGACCGAATCACCAAAAGATTCGGCTGCTGCGTTGGAAAAGCAAGATATTCCACCATCTGAGATGGCCGCCATTAAGAAACCTCCAATGGCAAGTGTTCCATCAACTACAATGGTTGCGACTTCTTCTCCATCCAAATCCCGTCACTCTTTGCCCAATGCTCGACAGCAACCACAGACAAAATCTTCTTTTGTCCTGAGTTCTCAAAAACAGCTTGGCGTTCCCCAAATTGTGGCACCACCTTCTTCTCAGCCCTTGGCGACAAAGGCGTTGGATCCTCCACAGCAAGAGATGGTATTTCAGCAATGTCCTTCTGGAGCTATAATTGTTTCGACACGGACAACCGTTCCGAGTAGTTTTGCAACCTCAACCGCAACTCAACCAACCTTGATAACAGTTTCTGCGGAACCACCAAAACCGATAATGACCCCAATTCCTGCAATAACTCTTACAAATCCATCCCTTTTACCAGGAACGGCTGCAATTTCTACATCTCAAGTGTCACAATCATCAGTCCTACAAATGCCGCAGTCTCAACAAGTCGTTGACAGTAGTAGCTCTGTATCTTCATCCTCATCTCAGGAATCTGGAAATAATAAAAGTCAAAAGTCCCGTCCAAAACCAAACAATAATAAGGTATGCGATGAGAACACGACCAGTAGTAATAGCTCTACTACTACTAGCTCACCGACAAGTTTTATTCCATCTCCTCCTTCTCTAAATTCTACTTCAACAACTACAACTTGGGCGCTTTCTCCAATACAAGCGTCACCATCTTCTTCTCCTCCTACTGAAACTGTAATCACTAAATTTTCTACTTTCTTGAAATTATTTTATCTTTCTTACTTTGGCACGAGATTGTTGTACTTGATTTTGTAAGCATGCATTACGGATTTATTTTGTTCAACAGACTAACAACAAGGTGCCCCGACCAATTTCAACGTCTCATCCACCTGGACAAATAAATCTGGAGAGAAGTTACCAAATTTGCCGAGCAGTTATTCAAAATAGTCCAAATAGGGATCAACTCCAACATCAGCTTGTCAAGCCACCCCCGGTTCCAGCTCCTAAATTACAGCAGCAACAATTTCGCATGATACAAGGGTAAAACTTTCGCTCTTTAGATTACCAATTTGAACACAATTGAAATTGTTAAAATTGTTATCTTGAAATGTGTTGATTATATAGCTTGACGCAAGTTGGAGGTGGCGATGCTCAAATAATTCAAATCCAGCAGAGACGTTCTTCAACTCCAAACATTTTATCAAGCTGTGGAACAACCACAACTACCCTTCAGCAGATGCCAATTCAATTGAGTGGGGTTGGAGGGCCACATGGACAGAAATTGATTCTTGCTCACATTTCAAACAATTCACAGTCTTCTGGAGGTGGAGGAACTGGAATGTGTCCCACTTCTCAACATCAACAAATTACAATTGCTCAGGCCCAGCAAGGTGGAGGGGTTCAAAATGTTGTTCCTCTTATTCGACCAGCACAACCAGGAAGTCCAATTATAGTAAGGGCGAATCCAGGAGGACAGAATCCACAATTTCTGGTAAGCTTTTGGACGTTTGTTTATTCATTTCCTGCTGGGTGTTATTTATTTGGGTGGGAGTAAGCAGTTACTGGGTAAATCGGCATTATTGGGTGCAGGGTGGGATTTGGATTTGGGATTTTTTTGTAAATATTAACGAATGTAATAAGTTAATTAATTTGCACCACCACCATTCATTACTTCAATGCCTTTCATGTATAATAATTGAACAGCAAAACGCAAGCAGCACTACCACTGTAATCACGCCTCAACAATTGGCAATGCTGATACAGCAACAACATCAGCAAGCACCCTCCACTTCTTCCTCCCACCACCACAACCACCTCCAACAAATTCGACCTGCCTCCCCCTCCCCCTCCCAACAAACCCACCAACAGTTGCCCACATTTATTAATGTGAATCAATTAAATCGACCCGTTGCCGTGTCAGTGTCACAGCCTAGTCGTCCTAACAGTGCTTCCAGTGTTGTCCTAACCAACCCTAACCCTTACAACTCTAACCCACCCGTTGCAAATTCCCACAAGCTTCTCACTTCTTCTACAACTATCCCACAAAGTCATTTCCTTCGTCAATCCTTTGTTCCTGTTAGTTCTCAGTCCTCTTCTTCTTCTCCTCCTGTAAGACATCAACTCATTCATATTCAAAAGCAACAGTTTGTGACGAGTAGCAATAATCCATCCAGTCCCGGAGGTCCTAGTACGGGCTCCAGTTATCCAGTTCGGGCTCAAATCGTTACAAGTAACGGGGAGACTATTACCATTCATCGAGCTTCTGCAGAAAATAGTAATGGCCCCATGGTTAGGGTTGCGACTCCGCCACGACCTCTTAGCTACAGTTACAACAATGGACAGCAGACAGTAGTAGGTCAACCGCAAATTCAAATGCAGGGCAGTAATAGTAACAAACGATTCATTGCAATTAACAGAGTTGGCAGCCCCGGAGTAATTTCTTCCGGACAACAGCAGATTCAGTTAGTATCTAGCCAGAGAGCCTCTCCTGGGCCTGTTGCAGGCGTGGCGAAACAAGGAAGTGGTTCGGGAGGAGTGAGTTTAGGCATTTCAGGAAATACTCATGGGATACAGAAACCAGGGCAGGGAGGAGGTATACGACTCATTAGTTTGGATCAGGGATCAAACAATAACAACTTATCCTCCAGTGGCAATGTTAGTGATTTAGGAGAACTTATTGAAACCTCGCTGGGTGGAACTCCCTTAAACTCCATTTCTAATTTGGCCGAATTTATAACCAATCAACTAGCTGCATCTAATATTCGATCTATCTCACCTCTTACCCTTGATCAGAATTTGGTCAAAGTTCCAAATAATGGCGAGGTAAATTCACCTCAGCAGCAGATTTCATCTAGAACAAATTCTCAAGCTCAGCAAGGAGGGATCATGATTATCTCGTCCATGGCGAATAATAGTACACCATCCTCATCCACGACCTCATCCAATGCTGCCGTGAATAGCAATGTCATCAGTAGTTCCAGTAGCATAGGAGGCGCTAAAAATAATGGTAGTGTCAGCCAAGCATTGTCCGATTTCTTTAATAGTGCTGCCACACCCACCACCACGGAAATCATTATGGATTTTCAGGATGCCTTGGGTTCGGACAGTCCTTATAGTCTTATCTCCGAATCTGATTCTCATGCCATTGCTGAAATCATTGATCTTCACCCATCTCATCACGAGATTGTCGTTACATCTTCTGCCCCCTCGGGCTCTTATATAATAAGTAACACGGCATCTTTAGAAGCTCAAAGTAAACGCCAAACTCAGCGAGCATGGCCAGTAAATCAGCAGGGTCAAAATCTAATTCCTGTTAGTCTTAGTCAAAGTTTAGGGCAAGGGAATCAGCAAAGGCAGATTTCATCCGGGGTTATTTCTCTCAAACCTAATCCTTCTAGCAACCCATCTTTCTCCCAATCCCTTCGTCGTAATGCACCTGGAAATGCGACCAGCTACACATTGACATCATCCTCGCCGTCAACACTATTGACGTCGTCAACTAATCGTAACCGTATAACAACCTCAAGTTCCAACTCCTCCTCCCCCTTCATTTTTTCTAGTGGTGGTGGTCATAATACAAGTGTGTTGCAGGTGAGATTAACCTACTTGTAAAAGTAACCTTGTCAGTCCTCCTGTCTCTTTGTTCCCACAGTTGTGGTACCCTTGCTTTACCTAAATTTTCGGTTTCGATTACCGTCAATTTCCTTCCTTCTTCAGAGAATCATTTTGATCCATTCTTATACGGTTGTAAATTATAGGTTGTGCATTTCAACAACTGATTTCTTCCCCTTTCCTTCTGCATGCGAATTGCATGTGCCAAGTTGGTTAGGGTTTTATACCGGACCCTAACCATCAACTTTTCATCAGGTACCTTATCCTGGTTGCATGCAAGCATGGATTCCCTTGGCACGATCCACACTCCTTTTCCAGTAAACTCGTCAATTTATAATTCACAGTTGCATGCTTTGCTTTGCTTTGCTAGATGTGGCGGACATGTACATAATACTTATTTTGCAAATATGGATAAGTCCTGGCGTTGTCTGGCTTAAAGTTAAATAATTAATTGCACTTGACGCCATACATGCAATTTAATGATTTCCTTGAATGCTTTACAAATATTTTGAGGAATATTCTTCTGCCACAATTGTCTATTTATTTGTAGTTTAGAAGGCAGACAGCCAAGCCAAACGATGCCTTTCTTGGAGAAGCCTTGCGTGCTTTATGTAATTGTTTGTCTATATTTTTGCAGAACAACGTCGGTGCTACGGGAGCTGGAGGAAACCAAATTCAACAACAAACGCCCCGTTTGATGAACTCGGGCAATAATACCCTGTCCATGTTACCCATCGACTCGTCCGGTAGACAACAACAGTGTCAGCAGTATATTATTGTTCAGACTACGGGGAGCAATGGATTGCCAACGAATCTAGCAGTTCCAGCTTCCATTGTAATCTCTCCACAAGGACAACTCATTCTAAATAATGATCAACAGTTGCAGCAGAAAACACCTCCACGTGCTTCAAGTGCTCCTCCTCCCCTTCAGGGTGGTGGTCAAATAATAATTAACTCTCCACATCAACAGCCAAACATCAACTCGGGGGCCATGGATGAGTCAAATGTCCATCATCAACATCACCGAGTAATCAGTGTCAGTTCATCGAATGGTGGTGGAAACGGGAACAATTCTTCCAGTTCAAAAACCATGTCGATTCCAACCCTAGAAATCCAAGAGGGTGGCGGTGTTAGGGTAAGTTTACGCTTCCAGCCAGATAGTAGCAGTGGATGTCCTACATGTATTAAAATTGTTAAATTTTATCCATAGGTTGTCTATAGTGGACAGAGTTCCATCCAACAACTTGGGACACAACAAATACCTACAAGCCAACAACAGCGAAGTTTCACCCTGACCCAAAATCGTACTTCACATATCTCATCAACAACCACGGCTGCATCTGGCACCCAATCAGGACAATTCTCAATGTCTGAGGGGATTGGAACTCATTCTTCTCAGCAACAGCATCAAGGATCTACAAATCTATCTTTTAATAGCAATAATTTAAACTCGCTAAACCTCCTCAGCGGCAATCATCAGAATACTGATCAACTCCAAGGTTCTCAAGCCCCAACAATTGTTCATCAACAGACAATTAATCAAGTTGTAAACGTCACCGCTACGGCTCACACATCCGCCACTTCTATCAATAACAACAACAATCGTCAAATTACTAGCTCTACCTGGAACAATAGTGGTACAACTTCAAGGGGACAGCTTATCAATGTAAATTTAAACGGCATTGCTCCAGGATCCACAGCCAGGATTATCACAACAACTCAGCCCGGTCAACATCCCGTCATAAGTATTCCAGATACTACTCAAGGAGGAGGGGCTGGGAGTGGAATAAATCTTGGCGGAGACGCCACCGGGTTACTTGGAGGTGCTGAGTTTGACATTTTTAGGGCTATTGAAGGAATGAATGTGAAAGTGAGTGGAGGAAACAATACTGCAACTGGCAACATATTGTTGGACACTGGAGGTGGGCTGACTCATTCTGTGAATCCTTCCAATGAACACCAGTTACACAATAACGCCTCTTCAGAGTTCAATGGGGCCACGGGTGAAGAAGTTGGACAATTAATTCTTGACAGTGGAGGAAACTGTGTTTGTGATCTACGAGCAATGATAATGTGTCGAAAATGTGGAGCATTTTGTCACGATGACTGTATCGGTCCTTCGGATTTGTGTTTGACTTGTTTGATTCGATAGTTTGTTTGTGGAAACACATGAAACATCTGTGACCATTGAATTGACACAGATAGGAGGAAATGGAGAGAGTCACACATTGAGCTGTTAGTTTTATAATACTTTTATTGTTAACCTACTTTCATAGTAGTACTCAAAAAATGTGTCATTTATTGTCATTTTGTTGCACCATTAAGACTGTTTATTTTTTATTTTTATCAAGTGGATAGTGTGTCGATGAATCCTAATGTAAATAATTCAGATATGAGATACATGGCCAGATAACTAAAAATAATAATTAACTGAGTAGTAACAAATGCATGAATTATGAAGTGTACATTTTGCTGTATAGTACAGAGACACTATAAATATGTAATTACAGAAATACTTGCAGTTCTCTGTTGCGAGTTAATGACTTACTACGAATTTAGTGATTTTTTGATATCCTACCCGGTAATGTAACTATTGTTTCACTTCTGTTTTATGTAATTGCTTTACAGAACCAACTCATTTTGGGACGCAGTGGAATGAGTTGCGTTTCCTTTAACTTTTATCAGTATTACTGCACTAAACTGCACCCCTTTTAATGTAACTTTGATTTTAACCAAGTAATATTGATATGATTTTATACCAAGCGATGAATAGTTTGATTTTGCATTATTTATGGTTTTTTATATTCACTCGCGTCTATCAACATGACATGATTAGTATTTCATAATATAGATATCACGGTAAATTGAAGATGGTGTGATTATATAATAGGTATAAATAATTCGATTTGTTATCCTACTGATAAATGATGTCCTTCTAAGTAGTAAAAAAATACTATATTGTGAATAACACTTACGGCAAAGTTATATAAATATACGCAAAGCAAATAAAAACGCAATTAATCAAACACTCTGTTGTTTCTATCAAAATTGGAACAGGAATTTATTAGTCACCGTTAAAATGAAAATTAAATTAGTCCATTTGTCTTTGTAACGTAAAGCCAACGTAATTCTTTGAACGACCTAAAACATCATTTAAAATAATCGGGCAAAAACTCGAACAAAGGATCTTTCAAAGCCTCCTCTGCAGTCAGACGGGAAACGGGTTCATATTGCAGGAGCCCTTTAATTAGCTTGAAGGCTAGCATCTGAAATTCATCGCCTTGATCGAAGTAGTTCTAAAAATATCAAAGGAATTAAATTAAACTTTTGAATGACATATAAAATTGTGTAGCCTTGCTGCCTTACAAATAGTCGAGTCGGTAGAGGATAAAATAATGGAGGAAGAGGGTCCCCAACGTCAGCCTTTTCCCATCCACGGTACCCTTCTTTCCTGCATTTTTCACGAGCGTCAATAAACGCCTCTGGTGCCATGTTCAAAAGTCTGTGGAAAAATTACTTGGATTTTATTAAAAAATGCAAAATAAAGGAATGAGGACAGACCGTGTAGGTATCGGTCCAAAAATAGTTTCCATCCTGAAATTAAAAACACGGAAAAAGAATTACGACCATAAATTAGTACTAGACTGTAAAGAGTCTTGCCTACCTGAGCAATTGTTGAACATCATTTTCGACGTTGTTTAAGAGAGTAAATCCCAACCAAACATCAACAAGGGTGCAACCCACACTCCACATATCCGCTGCAAGATGGTACCAAGATTTCAAGATGGATTCTGGACAACGGTACTCTCGTGTGCCAATCTTTCCTTTTCGAACCGTTCGATTCTCCAAATTCACGGCAGATCCAAGATCCACGAGTCGGATTTCTGTTCTTCTTAAGATTCTTAGTGTCTTACACATCCTACGGCTCCCGTTGAATGACACAGCAGACTTGCTAGTGTCTTCGTTATCCTCAGGAGAGTAATCCGGATTATCGACCTCGTCATAATCAGCACAAACCAGGACAATGTTCTCCTGAAACAAAAGAAATTTCTTGATATGCATGAATAACGACTTTTTCGCCATTCTTTTCACCTTACCGGCTTAATGTCCGTGTGAATGTAGTTGTTAATGTGGAGAAAGTTGGTAGCACTTAATAGTTGGTAGGAAATGTGCATGGCGTGGTCCTTCGGAAAGGGTTGGAAGTGGTTGAGACCCTATAAATAAGTGTGAAAAATGAAAAATTTGCAGATTTACTTCATTTGTTTATTTTAAATCATGACATGGCTTACCAAGAAATCAAACACGCACATACCCATCAGCTCCATGATTATGAAGACACGTTCCGCTAATTCGAAACAATCCACGAGTTGGACAACCAGTCTGGAAATTTAAAATACGGCATCAATCTAAATAATCAACTCAAATGAAACCTTACCCTTTGTTGTCACTGTTGAGAGCATTGAGGTCTTTGAGAATGTCAATTTCCCGACTATTCAGGGACGGAATCAATTCCCCATTTTTGGAATACATTTTTTCTTCTCTCAAAGATACTTTCATTGCACGAGGCAGGTTTCTTGATAAAAAAATATATTTTTCAATAAAATTAGAATTAGCCCAAAATTTGACAACAAAAAAACAACTCACGCTCGGATGTCCAACACTTTCCAAACTTGTCCATAAGTCCCACAGCCAATCACTTCGTCAACTTCGTCTAGATTATCAAGAATTGAAAAGTGTCATTATTACATAAATTAGATTAGTAGGACTCACATCGATTGAGGAGAAGAGATCGCCGCGGAAGAGCAAGATGACTTTTTTTAACTTCACCGTCCTTCCCTGCCCACATCTTCACAGCCTTGTGGAGTAATTTTAATCCTTGGTCAAAGGGTCCAGGCTGTTAAGAGATCACAATATTTTTACTTCAGTTTGACGGAATGAAGGAATGGAGGACTTTACCATAATATTTTTGAAGTGTTTGTTGGCTGATTGAACTAATTTGGTACAAATAGTCGTCCGACGTTTGTTGGTGGTGTGGTCAGCAAACGAAATGCAGACAACTGGGAACAAAGCCACCAGTTCAGGTGGCAAGTTGCCCCTTTGGTTATAAATGGGATAAAATGCTTCAGTACCCACGCCACAATTTGCGAATCAAGGGCCAAGGACTTCTATTTAGGATTCGCAAATTGCGACTCAGTTACATTCCAGATAACATAATTAACTTTGAGGAGAGGTTCAAGGGCGCTGAGGGCCTTTTAATAACGAATATTCAGTAATGTGATGTTTTAACTTCCAGGTGCGCTAGCTGTATTTCTCTTTTAAAGGGATGCTTTAATGAATGGCGTCAGTCAGAATGCAATTTATGAATGGACTATGAAATATTATAGTGTTGTAAACGCCTGGTCTTGACCAATTCCGAGGAGGGCTGTACGATTTTCAGTTGAGGCAGGGGTAGAATTTACAGTTGCGTCAGGTATTTCGGCAGAAGGAGTTGTTTTTGTGGGGTCCGATGCTGTCGTGGGAAGGGGCGTGGAAGTTGTTGGGCTGGTTGTGGCTGTTGTAGGAGCTACGGTTGTGGTTGACTCTGAAGTTATTGGCACTGTCGTTTCTAGAGTTGAGGAGGTACTAGTTGCTGAAGTTGTTGATCCAGGAGTCACTTCCGGTTCTAGAATTTTATACACAATACAAATATAGAATCATGTTACAATTTTGAAACTTATTCCTTTTTTTACTTTTGAGACATGCGGGAAGCTCTGTGTATCTGTCACAATGACCACTTTCCGGTTGAAACACCGTTCCCTTGGGGCATCTGTGGGGGGTGGCAAAACCATCTACGCAACGAATGTATCTTGCACATGACTTGGGATGAGGAAGCACGCCATCGTAAATGAAGGGTGGACAGTAGAATGCAGAGCAATTCTTGACCGAGTCTTGGGGAACGCAGTAAGCCCAGTGATCATGGAAGGCGTAACCGGAAGGACATTCGTAGTGAATTGCTGTAATATTGCGACCCTTTTTGTTGTCCTCTTCTGGACAGTGGTAGAAATGGTGGCAGTCTTCAGTGTCCTTTAAGAAGGACTCGGTGCCATTGCAGGGGACATCGCTTTCTTCGGAATCCACGGGAAGGCTGGAATGTAGGCGAGTCAGTGATTCTTATTTTATTAATGGCGTGGCGTCATTGAAATTTACCTGAGGTAAGGACAATCCATCCCAAGACATTGAAACTGGTATCCATTCCTCCGCTGGAGTTTTCCGAAGCACTGAGTCAGAATCATGAAAATTGGGACGAAAACTAGAAATTGTATTCGAATCATTTTGTACTTTCGCATAAATATTAAATATTATCTTCAAAAAATACTGCACCAAAAAATAGAAATTGAAACATATGCAGAAATCAGTGACATTCAGGAAATGTGTAATATACACTGATGCATATTTCATATATGTATTGTACTGATGCATATTGAACGACATAATTTTTCTTGTGACTATTCCGTTAATGAGATTTTAATTATAGTACGTGCATCATACTTATTGAAGATTCTGGAATATTTTAATTATGCTTAAATTACCAGTATCATACTGGCAGTATGCATTTGAGTGAGTAACATATTTCACAGGCATTCAATGACCGACAGTCTCATCGATGATGCAAATATTTTTGGTGAACAGAATCGCGTTTTAAAATAGAATATCGGATGATCAAACTCAAACTTCTGATTAATCAGATACGGATAAGATACGGATGACAATAAAAATTGCAAATTGCAAATAAGCAGAGAACGGCAATAAACAGTTATCAAATCCGCCTACGGTCGAATGTTAAATGGGGAATTCCAGAGTTATACACGACAAAATTCCTATTTTAATCATATGCATAAGGAACATCATACATTGGCAGGCAATTGAATTTTCCAGATCTATAGAATGTTATATTATCAAAACACTCTGTGCAGGTGATCACTCTAATAAAGTGATTGATTTTATCGAATGATTAACCAATTTCTGAACTTGCAAATGATATAAAATCAATTCAGCGATCCTTCCCAGGTTCACTTGCTGCTGCTCATCCGTCTGAACTCGTCTCGATAAGCATTCATTCCAAAAAGTGACCATGAAGTTGTCATTGTTGGTCCTCACCATTTTCTCCATTGTCCTTGCAGCTCAGGGTCAAGGCTGCCAAAATGGTGCAGATTGCCTCAGTTCCGTGGACTGCGCCGTCTCAGGTGGGGGCACCGGGTGCAGATGCTCTTGGTTGACTTGCATGGATCTTGGTGAGGTATGTTACAAAATATCCTAAAGAGATGAATGTCAGAACGTCATCTGAATGAATTGCCAATTATTAGGAAACTTGTGGAGGTGGCTGTTTAACGGATGCTCAGTGCCAACAATGGTCCGGAGGCGACACCACCTGCACCTGTAGTTGGCTTCTAGAGTGCGAAAGAGCATCGGCACAACAGGAACCAGGATATGAAGCGTAAGAAAGTTAAACATGTTAATGTGGATGATTCCTGATAAGTAATTTAATATTACAGCTATGCCAAGCTCATGATGGCCATCAAAAAAGACAAAATCCAGAAGCGACTTGCTGTAATGACGAAAAAACACAAGGAGCAGGAAAATCTTTTGGACGAGCGACTACAAAATCATTAATCTAACAATACTTGCTTTCTCTCTCTCTTTCTCAACATAAAAGCCAACGCTTGTTGTAATTCGCATAGCAAGAACTCAAATAATGATCAAATAAAATAATGCAAGTTAAAAAAAGTCAGAAAAGCTTTCTCAAATAGCAATCGAAATCACTGCAAAATAAAATAACTTTGTCCGGAACACGACAAAAAATCCATTTGTCATATCCTACGCATAACATTTCGGTATGTGACTTTGTATTGGTTATTATTGAATCTTTTAAATTAGTCATACAATGAAGACATGCAAAAAAAGATTCCTATACTTGTTGCATATATAAACAGATAATCAACTTATCTAGAATCAATGTCATCAAATTACTATCAACTATTTAAATTTAATTTTTACTCTCATCCCTCCTCTTCTTATCAACCGCAGCTGCAATGTCCTCCGGATTGATGTGCAAATCCAGGGGTTTGTCATATCCCATAATTAACCCGTAATGGTTGGGATATATAAAAGACTCCATTGCAAAGAACAATGCTATCTTTTTGCCATCCTTTGTTTTAACAAGGATCGAAGTGAAGGGTCCAGGGACATCCGGAACAATCACGTCTTCTTTATTAAAACTTAGCTGGAAAAAGAAGGCAGTAATTACTAATTAGCTACTTATACCCGGCCATTAATACATTTTCTTAGCATATTCACCCACCTTCTTGGGAATCAGGAAAAAGTTATACGTCACTGCCGTGTACATCTGAATCTTTGGGTCGTAATTGATTTCCGTCACATATTTCTTGGCTAGTTGATGTATCAGAAATGGAGTCACATAGGTAAAGAAGCCAATCATGGTTAACATCGCAATTGTAGCGGCCATCCCGTGTTCTGGAGCCCGACTATAAATCACAGGCTGAAGGGGTAAACCTCCCAAGGATGTGGCTAATGAGAACAATTTAATATGTTTTAATTGACGTTTAAGCGCCCCGTCATAGACCAAGTATGGCGTGTCTCCTTCCGGCTCGGCTTCCTGTTCTGGATCCCATTTACTTTGACTAGGTTCTGTGTTCTTATGTGTAGCAAAGGTTCGGTGGGCAGTCCCTCCAATCCAGGAGGGGTGGAGGCTTATCCGCGAAGACGAAGATAGGACATAGGTTGTCGCCAGAGGGTGTGAGAACGGGGCGCAGGAAGAGTTGAATAATTGTTGACTACAGAACCTTCTCCGTATGACGTGAGCCAGGAAGGGAGAACCCAGTCGTTTCGCCATTGTCGGACAATGATTGTCCTGAGCAGACCAGGGACCTTCACAAAGAGTTGAAATTAGAATGCAAAAACAAAAGGTAAGGGATTTTAATGCAAGTCAATTATTCATACCCTTCTCTCTTCCTCCGAGGATAGGGTAAGCAGTTATGGCTCCTTCAGATTTTGGAGAGTATGATGAATGAACTCCAGTAATTTTGAATTTGATAATGTATAAATTTTAATTTTAAAGTTCCAAACAAAAAAAACGTGAATTTCTTGCCGGAACAGATTCATGGATTAGTATTTCTTCCTCCTTTGCTCAGGGGCATTGGGAAATGGTTTTGCTTGTTTTTTGCAAAATGAGATTTTGTAAGAGCTCATGATTTGCAATGATGAAAAATGATGCCATGATTTTGAACACGATGCTGTAATTTGTTTGAATAATTTAGCAATTCATAGTCAAACTCTGGAATTTGTGAGATGACAAGAAAATGAGAAGTCCAACAAGTATATGGGCACATACGTAATTCATTCTATTTATTATATTTGCCCAAATGTGGAAAAATAGTCGTAAAAAAATTAATAAAACAATGACCGGGTAAAATGTAACAATACTGGCACTTCACTTCTAAAAATAGTCTAAAAATGTATATCTGACCATTATCCAAGTTAGGAAGCTAACCACTACTACTCGCATTTATGAGGTAGATGAGTAGAACAAATATAACTCATAAGGAGACAATTACAGATAGGTTAGACATTCCTGGAAATTATACTAAAGGAACTATCTCATAAATAATTATCATTGGCTCATCTCTATGATTAAAACATTTCTACTGGCATGTAATTAGTGTGACCACAATGTAAAGGTACACTTTTTGTAAATTATGCAAAACGGAGTCAGGGATTAGGACAACTATAATTACTAACATTTGTAAAACATCCAGTCAGTTATCATCCTTAAATAAAATGTAGTTGTGACAGAGATTAAAATAGTTGATTTTTAACCTAATTCTCAATAAAGATTAAGATTGTGTCGCAGTCCCCTCAGTTCCCGTTGGGTGGGCCGTTGTCCGGCGTCGAGTGGGGTAATCTCTGCATCGATAAACGTAAGCAGGGACTCCAATATCGTCTTCGGCCCGGGCGCAGATATCCTTCTTATTGCACCGGCATGTCGTTGATACGTAGCGTTGATGGAATCGGTTCGAGGCGTTGTACACTTGCCATCCACAGACGGAGTTGGTTCGACATTCTTCTGGCTCTTCGGTGGCCGTGCTTTGTCGAACAGATCGCTGTAAATAAAAGATACAAATTATTAGTTGAATTCTGTCTGACAATAAATTTGTCTTCATTTAGATATGGATAGTAGGCGACTTTATTAAGTTATCGCCAAAAGCAGGCATTGTGTCTGCACAAGTGTGATTATTACGACAGGGCTGCGACACCCAATTAAATGAGGATATGAATGACCCACGCAACTGAATCTATATGCCAATTGTGTCTATTTCGTTGAAAATGTATAGGAACCCCATAATTCTCAATCCATTCATCCTCTTTTGCCTTCAACCGTTCATCACATGACCGAGAAATTGAATGGACCTTATCTACGTAAGGATAAGGAGTAAATGGATAATATGGGGCTGGCTGACAAAATTCACGGAGAGATGATAAAGTCGTTCATGGAAAGCTGGACAATGGCCCGACTGACTGAGCCAATAAAAAAGAACAAAGTAGTTGTTGTTCCATTCATTCAATAAATTAATTTGGTAGGATCAGAAAAATTATGAATTATTTATGCCCTCTCGTACAAATGCGTAGTTGTGCCATTATCATGAATCCAATCCACCCACACCCACCCATTGAGTCAGGAACAAGTAGTATTGGTTCTTATATTGAGGATACATGGATTGTATCTAAACGTCTTGCAATAAATCGCAAATCCATCATAAATTGCGCCCTATCATCGGAATCACATCATGAATTCAGCCGCACATTAACGATGTGCTAATCTCTTTAGCTTCACTTACTCAAAATTATCATTAAGTTTTGATTAGCTCAAAAGAAGTGCGACAACTCTCTCTTGACCCTTTCCCAGGATAGGAATTGGATTAATTGGGGAATTAAAGATTATCGAGTGGTGCATGCATAATAATGTGTCGTTGAACTAGTTTGTAAAGATTCCACCCGTCATACTAATTCCCCGTTAAAGAGGGATGATATGTGATCAATGCGTCTGCTTGCGTCATTCCAAGTCTGGATTTTCATGCACATTTAACTGCTACGTAAATTTCTCAAAACACCTCTACAAAACAGGAGCAGGATAAAATTGAGGTACTCTCCTTTGTGCAGTTGAAGTTATTAACAACGCGTTCGACCTTCCGAAATTGCGACTTGAGTTTAAACGATAAAAACACAAGCAATACAGCGAATGTTGTGCTGGATGAGCAGTAATAATGTTCATTAAACATCCATGCCTTACCTACAAATGTTAATATTAACAGTTTAAATGGGTACAGCGATGAAAACATGGCCCAAATCATGATTAATGCAGACTTCACTCCGATACCGCACGCACCAACGACCTTCTTAAATTACCGAGTAAACATGGACTTGAATGTAATTGATTTAATGGTCCAATCAACCAACTACGTTGCAGTATAAATATAAACAACAAGCTCGGTCGTGAATTGCTGCTACATTCAGCAGGTCAAAGGAATGCACAACAAGTTGTAAAACTATCCCTGAAAACCTATACAATCCAGTATTGACCAGAATATGTGACCACATGAATGAATACTCTTTTTCCCATTGTGAATGTCAAATCAAATTGCTGGCACAAGTTTCAGTATTGTTATCCGGGTCATAAGGTCTACCTATGGAATAATTTATCGAGTATTTTTATATGTTTCCAGCCAATGTGATAGTGTCCGTACAGCATTTGCGTTTTTCCCTGTAGCTTATCTGTCTCAACAATAAATATGGGCAAGTGCATTTTACATGACTCCATGACCTTTCAACAACAGTAACTGCAAACATTAGACATGCAAGAGATTCAAATAGAGTGATAGTTGTGGAAATCCCTTAATCTCATTTGGATAATTAAATTTGGATAAATGAATCGATGAACTTTGAGCAAAGTTTTCTTGGTATTACTCAATAATTGTGGATATCAAAGAAAAGCCATAGAGTTTGAAATGGTAAGTGGCCACATCTAAGCCAAGACAGAGCAGAGTAGGGTCAAAGGTTTACACAGGAGTATATGTACAAAGGTTATCCAAATCATTCAGACTAGAGATTGTGATTGTACACAAAATTCATCATGTTTTCCATCACCTAATAGTAAACTCGTGCATTTTTACGTTTATGTTTATGTTTATAAATCAACAAATTAATGTGATACTACTCAGCCCAGTATCCTATCCTAATAACATTTACTAGGAGTATTTGTATAAAAACTATTCGTGATGGCAAAAAGGTTTGACAAAATGTTGCAGGGATTGGTGGTAAATGAGAATCTAGATTAGATTTCTCCCTCAATTATCGATGGCGATAACATATTCGCGATTTATGCTGTTTCTTAGAAATGCAATAAAGTGCCTTGACCTAAGCTGTCTTTAGCTATTCTTAAAAAATTGACAATGTCTTTTACCTGCATCGAATATCTCTTAATTGTTCGATGCACAACTAACTGAAATTTAGGTTGAGACAATAAAACATTAACTTACCCGAACAGTTACGGCGGCAGATTGTCCACTTGTGACCAGGAAGGCAAAAACCAGAATGGAAGCCACGACCAAGGCTAAGACTCGAACGGATTTAGACATTCTGAAGCTTTGCGGAAGTTCAATAGTGGACACGGAACTCCTGAAGTATGTAATTTCCTGTTGGAATGAAACGGGTCGAGATTTTTGGATGATCCTAAAGAAATCAACAGGTTTCCTAAAAGAAAAGTAGAAAGAAAGTTGTTTGTAATAAGTATGAGGCAAATTGAGACATCCTTGAATTGAGACGTTAAAATGACCGTTTTAAGAGTTAAGACTTTCTAATGCGAAATCAATTTTTGACAAAGATAATCAAGACTTTTAATCCAAACCTTATAAAAAGTTAGGCAGATCAGACAACCCAATCAATTGTAAAAGACATTGGAAAGATCGATTTCAAGTCACGCAATGGATAGAAAGGAACATGCCATAAAAACCCATGAGTCACTTATGAAATTGTGGTATTCATCTAGTTTGGATAAGCTTTGGGTAAATAAAACCAAATAAAATATAACGAGCTCAATTTACTCACTTGTTGTTGTTATGTTGGGCAAAATCAATGAATTGCGTGGCGAGTTGAGAACTTTCTCCGCTGTCTTCCTTCTCTTTTGTGGTTAACTCCTTCAATTTACAGAAATTTGACCGAGTACGTGAAGACCTTAGTTTGGTGAAAGGTGGAGGAAAGTTGAGAGGTCTGAGTGACGAGTTGCTGCGATGTGAACAAGATTGCGACTGAAACAAGGTTCTGAGGAGGACGGCTTTTTATATGCTTCTTCACCAGTGTGTAATAACTGAGCTGCTCCACACTCACCCATTTGTTTGTAACACCGTCTCATTTGACTGGATAGCCAAATAAGTTAGTGGATGGATAACCAAAACGCTTCGCAGCACATTACTTAGAAGTCCCCCAAGGAATTTCAAATTAATGAGACATATGAATATCAATTTTGTAATGTTTGCATATTTGTTAGCGCTATGGTTTGGAAACATAAACTTGTTACCATTTTTCGGATGTATGGCTGTTTTAGGTAGATAAAAGTTGAAAATAAGATAGATGCTGAAAGAGATATTTGTAGTCAAATAATAGTGAAACCTGTGGTCATCGTAATCTTAGGCATGTAAATCCAAATATATACCTCCTATGTAAATTATGAATTAAATGTTCTGGAAAATCACAGGCAACAAGGTGAAGGCCCTTCTGAGAAGGACTTGTTTCCCTCACACACTCCAGTCTTTAAATTTGTTCGTTAAATCCATGCAAAGGCAGATGTTAAGGAAAACGTTTGATGTGTAGTTTTTTGTGTGTCTACCCATGTGTTACTCATTATAATCCCATTGTAACGCACCCTACAACTAAAAAAATCTTTTCAATTCAGAAATGACGCAAGGACTTAAAAACGTTGCATGCTATTGCATGGCTTCACGCCATTGGAATGCAAACGAGAGTACCTGACTCCTGGGTTGGGAACATGTTTAAAAATTGGGTGAACGACTTGTTTCACTGCCAATTATGTAGGCAGACAATTCTGAGACCGGGAGTGTTTAGGCTACACGACTAAGGATTACATGCATAAAATACGAGGACTTAATAATGATAATGGTAATTGCATGGTCGTTACAATATTCAAGGAACTAATCCATGCAACTCTTGAGTTGCTGCATGCCTGGAGAAACCAAGCCACTAATATCCTACTATCAAACTTGAATAAGTTTATGCAAGAATATTCTCATAAAATGTATTTTCTATGGAATGGGAACTGAATTTAGATGAACCAAGAAAATATTATGCAAATAAAATGTTTCCTTTGATTATCACCATAAACCGCGGTTCATCCTATGTCAAGACAATGTTAGAATGTAGAGTGTTTTTTCATAGCTTCCAGAACAAGTCATGCACAATTAACCTTTACAAAGGAGCAGTAGTGCCCTGAAACAAAAGAGCCAATACTTATCTCCAGTTGCATCATCTGTAGAAATCTTCTTCAATTAGGATTGGTATCCATACAACTCGGGAGGATGCTGAGCCAAGGAAAACAACGCATTAAATATTTGTGGCGTGGTTCCACCCTTATTGCCGAATGGGTGCTTTGCCCAAAGTGGAAATGGAGCAGACCCAGAACACCCAATGGAAATATTCTTTGCATGCCATTGAGCCTGGGGAATTTATACACTCTGCTCATTTTACAACTAACTGATCTGTTCTAAGAAATATAAAGGAGAACCTTAATTGCGACTTGATGCGACATTGCCGACAGACAGAAATATATGTAAACGTCTCAGTTATGACATTGCCAATTTTTCAACATCTGTCCTGAACCATTAATTTGTGCTTCTCCGAAGTCAATCAAAATGTCATCCATGTACCACTTTCATTATGAATGAATTTCTTGGATGATGACATTTATCAAATGGCGAGGCACGCAAGCAAATAAATGAATTTAAATACGGCTCCCAGAGTAATTTTAGGAATAAAGCGATTTGTCATACCTGGAATGGCCAATACGAGAGTTATGCATACTTACACAAAGTATGTTGATATTAAGCAAAGATGTTTTCCCTTTCGTGGAATAGTGATTATGAATAATTTGCAAACAAATTCCATCCTAATTTTTGCGCAACAAATTACTCAATTCATATTTAATGGCTAATATAGAGGAACAAGTCAGACGAGTTTGTGGTGTGTCTATGACGGTGGCGGTCATGTGATTAAGGCTTTGTGACGATGTATCTGGAGAATGAATCTTGTCTTAAGAATTATAAAGTAACAGAATTGATCGAATTGATGTCCTTGAGAGGCTGTTCATCCATCAGTTTCCTTCTTTTCTTGCATACAACTTGACCTGGGATAGTTTTGGCGTTAGATTACGACGCCATTGGAGCAGTATCGCAATTAAGTCGTAGATGGAACTGCGGTCTAATTCGGCTTGGATCACGAGATCTTAACAATTGACGGATGACGTCATCCTGTGATTGGCAATTGACCTCATAACCATTAGATGCACACTGATCCACTCGTCAGTGCAAGCTTTAAGAATCATAAGAGTGGTTTAATTATATAAATATTTCATATGCAAGACGGAAAAAACTGGAATAAAACGTTGTGAAGGGATTTAATGCCTCATTTTTTATCATTTTTCATTCACAACTCGCTACTTTTGCAGCCAACTTATTTCAATTGCATGGTACCTATAATGTGCCAGGTGGTATATATCAGGTCTGTATGCCTCACAATTAAATGGATTCAATTAAAACCTTTCCAGTAAAGAGTGAGGATGATTTTAATTTAATTTATTTTCGACGTATGTAACCGTTCGATAACAATGTTTGAAGTTTGAGGTAGTTAGGTAATGATTTGGTCCAGCATTTCGCAGTCACATGACTGGCTTACAATCCATGGGATTTATTATTCGGAAATGGTGTTACAATTGTCGACATGACTTTCATGCGGGTACTTTTACCCATTCACCTAAATTTTATATAATTCCTATTTCCGAGCAGTTAATGAATTAATCGCCCAATGATTCAATCAATCCAATAATTTTGAGTATTACCATTCCTCATTCAGGTTGTAAACTTTTTTCTGCCAATTGTTAATGTCTCGGTGGGATCAAATATTTGTATTTATCAACTCTTTTTAGTCATTATTTGCTTTTCTCGTTACAACATCCATTCATTGATTAATACCATGAAAGATAAGCTCCCCATTTTCTGTCATTCTCAGAAATGATCAGGTGTGACTCACACTTTCCCCTGGATAAAATAATTAGTTCAGTGTTGTAGCCGTATGACAGATAGAAAAATAGTACGATACTTTCTCCAATCACAATCGGGATTCATTCCTTCACATTTTATTTCTAAGCAGAGACAACCAATGATACTTCAAACGGTTTTCGCCTCATACTTGCAAAACAATCAAGCATGTATATTTCTAAGCTATTTCTACGCTATGCTGTAGGCCTATTGGGGCTATTTTATAGTTACTCGAAACTCTGGCATCAACCAGTCAATCATTTTGCATAGATTTCTGAACAATTAGTTTCTTCGGAATAATCCAATTCGGTAATTTGTACACACTTCAGCTACTTTAAATTGCAAACGTTTAACACAGAGAGGCAAAATTGCGTTGCGAGTTTTCTTCCACGTTTCCCTCAGATTCAACCAGCGAATCACAACCTCATCACAATCAGTAATGTTCCAGCTCGATGTGCTCTCAATAAAATTATAAATTTTTCCAATTATCCATTAAAATAATCCTAAAACTGTCAGGATTGACGTGACAAACAGTACATTTTAACTAACATTGAGCAACTCTCAAATTAGGTATGAATACAATAAAGAGAAGTAATAGATTTCACGATACAACAGCTAACGATATGTACGACACAATACAAATCATGATACGGAAATAACTCCGTCTTTAGAGACGAATAAGTCAAAATAGAAGAAGAGAATGTAGTCCTTTCTAGAAGGACATATGGCCCATGTCGTCAATGATCTTCAGAGTAGCGACGACCCAATGTGGCGATGTGACTATCTCCTACTTCCGGTTTGGACGAACCCGTGTTGGTAGGGGCGGTCGAGGGTTCGGATTTTCGGCGTTTGGCTTCCGGAGATCTGAAACGACAGAATCCCATCTAATATCTCGGGCAAGCTCTCAAGTAAAAAAGAACAGTTTTAAAATGTGTCCGATTGTGTAATGCATGCTGTATATTCACAAAATCAGACATCCAAGCAGCAAAAGAAAGCACACCGTAATTAATCGGTAGACATAATACAAAGCAAATTCATGCGGAGTGAGTACATTTCGCCGGGTCGAGTCCCGGCTTATTGGGATTTTGGTTGGTCTAAGCGAAAATTGTGTTTAGAACTGTCTAGACCCAATTTGACACCCAGAAGAAGTGATTCTGCACCTGTTCCAGTTGCTTGGATGATGATTATTCTGTAAATTGATCCTCATCCGTGAAGTACTTGGAGCGATAACAAATCAAAGACCTCAATCAATTGTTATATGCATTTTGACTACCAACTGTTTAATAAGTAAACACAAAAGGTGAAAGGCCCTGCTGGTGTAGCTTTAAATGTACAGGTAGGTAGAACAGTACACGATATTTGAGGTCGATACTGCTTCGACTGCATTCAGCCGGTTCAAACCAATAGGGACAATAGGATGCATTGATTAATTATCAGAAATGGAGCTGAATCTCACAGATTCAATTTAATGGAAGCCCAAAAACTTCCACGGATGAATATTATCATGACATGTCAGGAACAATCACATATATCTTGGTACTTAATTGGGACAAAGACCTGAAGCGGCTTGATATACAGACGTGGGCGTCAGTGTACATATGTCTGGCTAATTCGAACCTAATTTACATTGTTTAAAACAAGTTTGCAAATGAAATTAATTAGAAAATTAATATTGGGGAAACCTAATAAAACTGGATGAAAGTTGAGCAGCTATAATTTGATGGAGATAATTCATCACTACCCACTCAACATGGGTTGACTTCAGGACACTAATTTTGTGTAGCTAATTATATTCATTCTTTCTAAGTGGAGCAACTCGATATTGTATGGCTTGTCGGTAAAAGTCAATGAAAAGAAGCCTTTTGAAACAAGAAGGAGAAATGTCGTAATTTGATTTGATTTCCCAGCACAGTGGAGAAAGTTCAACGGGAATCAATGAATTACTCTCTCTCTATCCAACTCATGCAAATAATGGCAACAAAATGTAATTAATTTCTTGGCCAGCCTGTTTCATCCTGTATTCCAAAATGGGAAAATAAATTGGAACAGTTTTCAGGCCAGGTCTCCAATATTCTCTCGGTACAAACTCATTGTATGCAAATTTGCAAAAAGTAAAAAATGGAAAATTTGCACATACAGATCTGTCGATGATCTCAGGGCTAAACCCGTAACCTGTTCTAGCCTACCTGCGCCTATACCGACTGGTTCAGCCAGCCACGATCAATTACTTCAAGATGAAAATTAATAAAAAATGAAAATAGATTAGATTTAATTTACGAGCGAATAGCCACTTGCATTTGCATGCAATTTATTTCTGCTTTCTGGGAATCTAAACCTTGACGAATACCACAAAATGCCGTGCGACAATACTAGCCGGTAAATTGCAGGTATTTGCGAATCTAATTAAATCGCCAGCATCGCGTAGCAAGTGCGTAATAGGTAGATTTATAAGGTCAATAAATACTCGACATCACCTCATGCACCTGTAACATCCCACAGGTGGATAGAAACGGGTCTAGTCTACTATCAGGTATTTCATATGATTGAAAGGTGCTACTACAATAATTTATTGAAATAATTGCCCACAAAATTGCTATCGGCATCCCACAATTATCCTTAATTGCATACAGCTGAGTATCATCCCACTAGCTACAGGTGTCTTAAAGCGATTTCTTGGCCGATCCCACATTCATCTCCAATGACGAATCAATAAGAAATATAACGCTTGATCCATTTCACTATTACTTCATGAACAAAGTAATCCACCAGTCAAGAGTAAAAGTCGTTTTTTACATGGTATTAGCCACACATGAAAAAAATGAATGGATCATGCCACTTTTTTGATTGAACACAGGCCAAGCCCATCAGACATTGACTTGACTTCCCAGCCAGCATGTCTCCAAAACTTTTTCCAAGTGATGTTACTCACCAGTGTCTATGTACAATGGAAAATGTTATCTTCACGCCAAACCATGTGTACGTGACTTATCGAGGAAACGAAAAAAATTTCCACAACCATAATTCATTCCCCGAATCAAATAAATCCCATGCACGAGTAAAAAATAAATACTTGACTCAATATATTACTTAAATACATGCAATAAATACTTGCAATATTTTAAGCAACAAAACGAATTATATTAATAGATCTAATATCGTTAGCATTATAATTTTTTGCGTGGAAAATTACTGTTACAGACACCCACCACTGTCTCAATCAATTATGAATGCGAGACGTATGACAGTGTCATTATTATGACACCCTCCTTTACAATATAAATATAAGATCAGAAGGCTAGACTGAAAAAAACTAGGTTACAAGTTTACAAGGAAGGAAAATTTGTGGAATTTTTTCAAAAAATGGGATTGCGCAAGATTTTAAGTTCAAGTCAGTCAAGGTATTTTGTCTCTTACTTTGACTTGCTTCGCACATAACCTCGATAATGGCTTTAAAAATGGTCAGACAAAGTTAATACCTTGTCTGAGCAGTGAATGTTAGAAAATTGGGAACAAAATATTCGGAATGTTACAAGTTCCGTGTCCCAATGAATTTTTCGCATAATACCGCAAAATAATGAATAACCAAACAAAATGTGTAATTAGTGATGCAAAAGCCAAATTAAAAACCAGAGAGGACACCCTTTTTTCATGTAGTGTGTATTACGGTATTTTAGGTTTTAATCCACATTAGTTCATCATTATATCAAACAATTAAGAAAGGAATCAAAACGTTACAAGGATTACAAATTCATCAGTCTCATCTAATCTAGGCTAGGTCATCCGATCATTCTTAAATTTATACATCTCTACGAATAATTAATACATGTTCCTCAAATCCACGCTGTATCAACTTATTAAAATGTTTTCTAATCTTTTACTTGAATATTTTTATGCTTGATTCAATTAATGAATTAATGGACGACAAACTATTACTGAAGTAAAGTTGGAAACAATACGTGATGCAATTCTTTTACAAGTGTGTCTTACTTTGGACGCAAGAAAGTAAAAAAGTCCTCTGTAACATGACATGACAGTGTTAGTGAATGAAAATGTGAATTTAATTTAGTCATTATCTATGTATAATGTGGTGTGGTCCTGATGTGGTTAATATGAAATGCTACAAATAAAGCATAGTCAAAACGACACCATAAATGGAACTGCCAGTTATTATTAGAGTCCGTTTAATTTTACTAAAGTAGTTTATCTGTAGCTTTCGTAATGTTTTTTGTAATGTTTCCTATAAAAACGGTTGTACTTTGTCCTTTCAAATCAGTCACTTTCTCCTTTCATTTCATTGCACTAAATTCATTTTGAGAGTTTCGGGCACACCTTCATTTCCTCAACTTTTATTACTTTCGTTTCCTCATCCATATCATTTCCTTCCCTTCCTTTTCTCATTTCTTCAATCCTATCCATCAATCCACATAATTCAAGAAAAGTCTCGAGTTGCAAAACCCATCTTTAACGGTTTATGTAACACTGTCAGTCCTTCAATTCTAACTATATCTGTAAACTCCATCACTAGAATAGAGATGCACACGTAACTACTTTGTCTAATTGCATAAATGTCGAGAGATGCACCTTGCTGATGCTCTATCTACTACAATTAATTAGGGTAACGTCATAAATACCCTAACCTACAAAAATATATGTATCCAAACACGCAAGTATTGTTATTATTATTCATCAAATAAACAACAAACCAGGCAGTCGGTCAGTTAACTGCGGTACTCACTCAGTACACTATAACTTTCTAAATCATCACTAATTAAACGTATGTATTACGCAAGGTAACTGCATTAACTGGACAGTGTCAAAATATCCTTTTGATATTATATTAGGATTATGTGGGAAGCTCTTTGTGGGCAGGTTTCACTTCAAGCCTACTACACCCATGAATTAAAGAACTAGGACAAAATACTAAAAAAGACTAACCAAAGTATTCCATTTTTTTCGAAACTTGCATCAGATTCAAAACAATCTACAATGAGAAGTTTTTTTGTTTTTTTTTAATACAGGCGTAGACGCATAGGATAACCGATATACAGATAAATAATTCAAGTGTACAAAAGTTAAATCATGCCTCAATAATTCTACCTTTATCCCTCAACCAGAGAAGTAACCACCCACCCACCCCATCCCAGATAGAGCCTTGCAGTAAGCAAAGCAAGCCCAGTTCTTTCTTATTTGTCCTTCTAGCTAATGAAATAAAGGTAAAACACGCAACTTCCTTCATTGATCGGCTCAACTGAATGTAATTTTTAAATGACGACGTGCTTATGGTAGGATATTATGGGCATTTGTACAGATGATGACGACAATGAACAAAATACTTTAGAATGATAACTATCTACCTAGCTAGACTTGTAATAATATAAGGAAAAAGCGCCTACGCCAAACATCAAGACTAAAAATAAATATTTCCGTGGAATAGACCTGTGAATTCCTTTCATCGCTTCCGATTCCTTTTGATGTGCTTTTATCTCACGAATCTAAAATTAAAAATAAAAACGTCAAAAGCAAGCAGATTTCAGTGGGGGTTTAAGTTTTAATAATCTTGCCATTCTTACCTTATCCCGGAGAGCTTCATTCTTTAATCGACGTCTTGCAACATTTTCTTCACCTACTGCTTCAACCCCGTTGGTTCTGAAATATTTAAAGAATGGCAAATTACGAGCTTGTTCTAATTTTCAACTATATTATGCAGCTCTAGATAAAATAGAGCTAAGGTTAGATCAAGTTGGCTGTTGGACATACTTAGAGCTGCAATTGTTAGATTCCACAACTGGAGAGGTGTGGTGGTTATGGTTCAAGGCGCTGCCATTTGTTGGAAGATCTTTGGTCTCGGTTATAACGCTTTCCTCATCGTCGTCATCCTCTAATGCATCTGAAATAGAGTCATCGTCACTAGAGTCGGACACGTCATCTGATGATGGGGTTTCGGGAAGGGGTCGCTCATTAATTGGTGTCCGGATTTCAAATTGGCGTTCTGTTTCCAATAAAAAAGCATACTTACAAACTGACATCAAATCATTATTGACACAATCATTATTAAAGGTAATCCAATCGAATAAAAATAAAATGCAAAGTATGGCAGGACCTTCTATAAGTCGCCTGAATAACTCTTCAGCAACGGGATTTTGAGGAAGAGAGTCAATTCTTTGAGGTGGTAAAGGTTTTTCGTCGGGCTCAATCAAATCCCCATTTTCTTCGTCGGGTAAGAACCGTTTGTTTCCCTGCAAAAATTGTTCACGTTGAGTACAAGTGCATATTTTATATAAGTATTATTGGCGTTGTGTTTTTTTTATTATCGTACCTCTGTAAGTTGAGTGATACCTTCTATTATGGCTAAGTATGAGAAGCGAAGTTGGTCTGCCGTTTGAATCAGGCCTGTAAGAAAAAAATCTCAGCTCTAATACAACCAAACGCCGTTGATTTGTTTGAGTATAAATTTTAGCCTCACCCATTCGATATCTTCGCATTTCCAACAAGATTTTCTGGATGCTAATGGATTTCCCTTCTTCCATCTGAAATACAAAATAGCCAATAAATACATAACTCCAACGAGCCGTTTAGAATTGCAAAGGACAATTCTAGGAATACACGATTTGCATTGCATGGGAATTGAAGATTTCTAGCTTGTGTTTTCCCTCAAGCGATTTTATCTCAATCCCAGCATCCTTCCTTTCATCCATTATCAATGATTTCAAGAAACAAGACAAATGGTTGAAAATACAGTGCCCCATACAAAGTTAAGCCGACTTCTCACAACTTACCATTAACAGACAGGAATCCACCAAGCAAAATGTTCCAGACCGTCCTATCCCAGCCGAGCAATGGACAATGGGAGGTCCAACATTTGAATTTAAAGATCCGCTGTCTCTAACCACTTGTAAAAAGTGAAGGAACGAACGAGCCGTTGACGGAACGCCAAAATCCGGCCAGGTTGTGTAATGAAATTGTAAAACTTCTCTTGAATTACTGGTTGACGTATCCTCCAAGCTGAGGGTTATGAAAAATTTAAGCATGGATATTATTTTAGCAACTTCCAAACATTCTTTTTACCTAAATGTTCTGACAATAAAGTGTCTGAATTGTTCCTCTTTCAGAAGAGTAAGTTTGATGCCCACATCGTCGAACTCCATTTCGGCGTTTTCTCTGGCCGTTGAGTCTGTGGGCCAGTACTGGTGACATTTGATCTGTGCACATATCATCATTTAAGACTAACACATTTAATCAATAAAGTATGAAGCATCAAAAATGACATTAGCATCTCCATCTTACCTGATTCTTTTCAATAACTTTATTTAACATCAATATCGCTTTAGATCTCTGTTCCCAAACCATCAACCAAAAGTGTCCAGCGGTTTGAGGTAAGGGTCCCTGAGTTAAAATATAGTTTCGTCCAGCTTCGCTAACCTTTTCATATAAAAGAAAACAATGTAAAAGAAATCAGGCACTGGCACCAGTGTTCAGTCAAGCATCAGTGAAAGCTTATTCTACACACCTTTACAAGACTGGCGTTGATGTATGCACAGGGTCCCTTGCTGAGAATAACCCGACTGTGGTCAAACGGACTCACGTCTCGATATCGATTTAGTAATTTGTTGGAAGGTGCCTTTGCCTCCGTGCATGTGTACTGAAATAAAGTGAAAATGTAGACGGTCCTTCATTTCTGTTACATTCAAGTACAATATTACTCAAAATTCTACATACCTCGTTGTATATACTATCCATGCGAATTTTCTGAAACGTAATTAAGAGAGAAAATGACATTTCGCAAGACAGGAAATATACAATTACACAAATAGATTCTGACCAGGACATTATAAGTCCCGATACGGATACACTTCACCACCCTTACTGACTTACCTGATATCGTGCATTCCATCCTTCATTCGACTCGATTTCAGACATTTCCTGTTTGATTTGTTCTTGATACTCTTCCATTTTAGGGATTTTCAAGTACAAAATACTTTGGAATTTACAGTAAGTATTAAATATTATACACTTAAAAATTATACGGAATTATTCACTTTGTCGTACAGTCTTGATAAATTAAATAAATTATGTGCGGAATTCAATCAGCCACTCGTAGTTTTATTGTGAGGTGTCCCAACAACGTCGGACGGATCTTTGGTTATTATGTTGAATAGATGAATGAAACTTTGTGATAAAATAATGTAAATCAGACAGGAATGCTGCTTATTAGTCAGTCCTCCAGAGCACAACTTCACTGAATACACGCCACACAAATGTCTGTCTAATCTGTACACTGACTGGTCTGACACAAAAGAACTTGCTTGTTCCCTCGATTCGCCCAAATTCCAAGAAACCACACTCTCCGAATCCTACTGACTGCTCAACAAGTAGAAGGCGACCTTATACATAAAACAATGAGCAAGTCAGCATATTTTATACATAACCCTATTTACATGCAGCGTTGCTTATGA
>JAAXNX010000115.1:17150-47473 GCA_036491905.1 Folsomia manolachei | reverse complement strand
AATCAGTGGCAGTTGCCATCACTAAAATATTTTCATTTATATTCCGATTTTCTTCAAATTCGGAACTAAGCTTTCACTAAATATTTATTACATGCATGCAAAATTAGGGGTCGATCGGGCTATCTGAGGCTGCACTGGAGGTTTTTAACGAGAAAATCTACTGACCTAAAACATCATACATGGCATGACTCAAGAAAAGTAAAGACTTGGCGGTGCGGTTCACCCAAAGTTAAAACGCTGTTATACGAATTTAGGTAGTGGAGTTGGGTGGATGGGTTTCAGAAATTTTCTCAAATTGTTTCTTCCTGTCTGCGTCCCTGTATTTATCTGTAATAACTTCCAACGACGTGGTTTCCTCACGCCTAAGCTGTCTTTTTGTGTATGATGCTACCTAGCCAATTGTACTGTTTAAGCTTTCGGAACTACGGAATAGGAAGAAGAACAATATGGCACAGCATTATAAAATTTTACAGCAGTTGGTTTTTAGGTAGTGTCCTTCTGGACTGAATTTAAAGACAACGGTTGAGCAGAAGAACAAAGGTTGCGTTTTGTTTTTTAATGTTTAGTACTGGAGCAGGTTTAACTGTTTTTCCAAGAACAATCATTATTATTATGAGTAACGCTATTGTTAGTTACCTACTAGTTGGCTAATATTAAGGTCAGCTGCTTCTTTCTTTGGCCTTTATTTTTCTCGCCTTGCCTTATTATCCAGTCCAGGCCTTGTCGGTAAGTAAACGGCAACGGAATGTGAAAAGTGTCGGAAGAAATTGGATTTTTTTCGCTCAATTTTTAGAATTAACTCACGTTTTATTTTGGTTTTGGTTTCCGTCCTTTCCATGTTTCCTTCTATTACGTAACGAGGCAGCAGCAGCAGCTTTACCAAAAATGCCAACTCGACCCAAACCTTGGAGTAAAGTTAACTTATTGCGGTCTGTACCGCAGCTCGGCTGGCGTTTGTCATTTTGCGAGATGAAGAGAAGAACAAAAGAGAAAAGGAAAGCTGTGTTGCGATGCTCCATTAATTTTTCCTCATTGGCAGGTGACAGGTATATGGGGTCGAGAATAAGCTTCTTTTTGAGACATAAGTCTTTAAAACTTCGAAGGCTGATAGCATCTTTTGTCTTTTGGGAAGAAATTACGAAATTCTTTTATTTTTTACAACTTTCCTCTTTTAGTTGACCTTTGCAGATGAGCATGAAACATGTCTTTGGAGAGAGAAGTAATACAACTAAGAATTCCGTTCTGCTCCCTAAATCTGTTAAATATGGTCTTTAATCCGGTTAAATGGAGTGTCAATAAAGCTCAAAAAGCCATCTGCATTGTGTAGCATTTTGTAAAATGTTAAAAAGTCAGTGTAAAGAATGAGAGAAATTCCCAGATTCAATCCAACCATCCACTAAATCCATCGTCAAAACCAATACGCAGAACATTTCATTACCTTTTTTACCTTACCACTGCAACTGCTACCACATAATCCATCCATTTACCATTTAGATCGAATCCATGATCAAGTCAGAGCATCCTTCAAAAGTAATTTATTTTTATTACTTCACATCTCGATCTCCCAATAACTTCCAATCAGTAGAAATCGGGTCAAAACACAACCACCAACAAGCCAACCCAACCAATCCTGCACTGCTGGAATCTTAAATCTTTCTCTGAACAGACCAATTTCCTTGTTTTGGAAGCTGTTCAAATCTTTCTTTTAATGACTTCACTTTCGTGTGGGCTACATTTCAATTAAGACTCCTTTTTTGGCAGTTGCCCACAATTCCTGGCTTGTCTCTGACATTTCATTTGATGTGTGTTTTAACTTTAGGTGGAAACATGTAAAAAAATAAAACAACTCTGGGTGAGTTACGGAATGAAATGATGCAGGCGAGACGAGATGTTGGATTGTATCGTTGATCGTCTGTCACGGAGAGGATATTTTTCTAATTGTGCCCACAATGTGTACAAATATTGGGTTGTGTTTTGAGAGGAAGTCTACCTTGACTTACTTGTGTTCTGGAATTGATCTGTGCAGCAGGGCTTTGTGGCTAACAAACGTATCCATTAACTTTTTTTATTCTTTTGTCTTGGAACTTCTTGAAACTTTTTTTTTACTTACTAACGCCTTTCTTTGGTTGCACAAACAAACCAATCCAACCCAAACTGGTAATCCTGAGCAGACCACAAAACAATAGAAAATTTGTGTGGCTTTGCTAACTTTGCTTTGATCTCCAAACTCATTCCGTAATGAAAACGGAGTCAGTTAGGTTTCGTTTATGAGTGTGAGTGAAGGCGTCTGATATTCAGTCATAAACCTTGACTGGAATTTATATTCTCGAAGAAATTTTATTGGCAATTTCGACAAGATCACGTGCAGGATCTAGGTTTTTTGAGTTACTTAGAGAAAATATTCGTAAAATCACGAAACTCCTCAAAATTGCTCTAATGATTCTCCAGTGTCAAGCTGCTGATAATTGGATGACTTGCAAAGATGACATTGGGGTTCTATCCATTCCAATTTAATACTAATGCCCATCCATTGTACTTATAAACACGTGATAAGTTTTCACCTAAAATTACCTCCTTCTTACACTCAACTACTTAAACCTCACTAATCAAATAGTCTCAAGAGTAAAAGTAACATAAATTGGCTTTTACTTCAATTAAATAATTTCCAGTCACTTTTCCTTAGTTTACAACTACAAATATTTCCTAGTTTCAAGATGTTCCTGTTTCGTCCGCATTTATTTAAACCATTACCTTTAACTGAAGCCCAGTAAGTAGTCATTGGGCGAAATAACTGCGTTTGTAACCACCAACTGAAGTGTTTCTCCAGGAGCTAAGTGCATTATTAGAGAAGACAAAATTACACTTGAAAGATCCTCTTCTCAAGGGTCATTTCAAAGTGTCGGTTGAGTTGAAAACCCTTCAGTTTGGTTGGGCAATAAGTCTCTGCCTGTACGGTACAGGTAGATAGATATGGATTGACGAAACAAGCATCCATCTCATCCTCATCCTCCTATACCAATTATACAATAATACTCTTAACCTAATTTCACATTTATTTAATGTGTCTACCCGATTGTTTAACCATTTACTTGGTGTATTGTTCCTCTTGGCGTGGCTGTTGAGTTGGCGACAGCTTAGACGCTCAACACCGGCCGGGTGGACTTGGTTGGACGTACTACAAATAGTAGCAGACCCAACGCAATAGAAACAATAAAATCTAACCCAGCCCAGTTAAGAAGGGTCTCAGACAGTAGATTTTTTGAACCCTTGAGAACAGAGTTGGGCAACAAGTGTTCCTCCCTTTTTAGAAGCTCCTTCAGTCCCAATAGTAACGCATCTTCAGCAACCAGGGAGGGCAGTATCCACCGGGTACTGGGTGAATGCTAAAACTCATTTATCAGTAAGGGAGCTTCTTTTAGTTGTTGCAAGAGAAATATAACTCTGGCTGGACATGGACAATCTCTTTCACTTTGTGATGATGATTCTGCTATGGATTTGAAGTTGATCTTGAATCTTCCTGTCTTTTTTACCAATCGTTTGAATACCAACCGACCAGACTAAGGCCAAGGAAAGTTGGGTGGTGCTATACTCAGTATATCCGTATCTATCTGTAGTGGGTTAGTTTAGTGGCGACAGTAAAAAACATCAAGGGGTTCTATTTCTCACCTTTTTGTGTCCAGATTGCTTAGCATTTATTCTGTTATGGGATTCTTGTTGAGCAGCTTACACACCTGACCATGCCAAGTGAAAAGAGTCTCAGGCCGTAATAGGAATGCCGTCTACGAGGCGCCATGACCACTGCAGGGTGCTCCCAAGTGTTCACTTTCTTAAGGTTGGAACTGATCATTTTACCTTTCCCATTACTAAACATGCTTGAGACTAACCACTACAAGTCTACCTGATTCAACCTTTCTGTATTCATTAAATCCAACGTGCGTAAAAGTCACTGAGAAGTTTCACCATAACATCTCAGCAAGCAGTAACTAAACCAGTGAGCTGCTTACACTTGTCCAAGGGTACATACTTATATAGTATAGGGCTTAAAATTTCAGTGGTGGTAATGTTCCGGGTGCTCAGTGAGTAAAGTCCTCCTATTGTTGTGATACTGTTACTGCTTAATGCATGTATGTGGCATGTTTAAATATGTACTTTTCAAAAAGTCTCACTGATCTTCTTAATCCTTCTCCAGACATTTTATGCTGTCTGTGGCGAGACGAACACTTGTTCCATTTAACTTGACTTGATTTCTAAGTTTAGTGAATTAAGTCTTTTCGGCCCGTTTTTGTCTCTTGCACACCCTCGCCTTCATGGCTGGATGATTTGCCTTTGTTTCTTCACTAAGTAAATGCAAGACAGTTTGACACTTGGTGCATTTTTAATAGGAAGGCTAGTAAAAGATGTAATTAAGTGAGTGAGTCACATTTCTAAGATTTTGTACACCTGGAATTGTACATTTGGGTGATGTGAGACAAAATGCTTTCTCACTTTTCTTACTTAAGTTGGTCATCTTTGTAATTGTTTTTTATTGTTGCTCATCAGCATCTCCTACTGCTTGGATACAAGTATATCTTGATGCTCTGTCGGTATTTCCTGAAGTTTGCAGCATATAAACTGTAGTCGGCGTTTCAAACAGATATCATTATCTCTAAACTTTCAAATTGGACGGAACAAATAGATGTTTGATTTTATTGCTAATAAAGTAATGAAGCGCAACCTCACAGCTTAACAACTGTTTTGTTCTCAATTCCAAAAATCTTGCTTTTATTACTGTAAAGTTGTTAAAATTACCTGAAAGAATGCAGCTTAATTGCGACGCCGGGACGCTCAGTGCTCACTAATAAGCGTAAATGAGCAGATTAACTGGATTTATTGAGGTGAAACGGGGTTCATTTTAATTCTAAAATTTACCACAACACTATAAAATCAAGCTTCGTAAACGGACACTGAAATAAAAATCTCAACCTTCTTAAACACCCATCATGGCCATCATCTCAATCTCCAAGTCACAACTATCTGTAAAACCATTTCAAAAAGTACTGGAAAATTTTGACATGTTGAAATTATGGCTAATTGCATTGTCAGAATAGCCAAGCGTATTTCAAGGCGTTACCAAAACATTCAAGATTTTAAGCGAATATTTATTTATTAGTAGAAAATGAAGCTACCGCTAATTGCTACCTACGCATCAGGCCACCTTATTTATAATGACAATCAATAAGAGGGAAAGTCTCATCCTCAAGGTGTCCAAGAAACTCATCTCAATAAACCAATGTGGGCAGAGTCCACTGACTTGTTTAATAGTTTGAGATGTGCTTCAACTCAACAAAATGCACACCCGTGTGATTACCAGCCATTGTTACATATAACCATTGTAATATCCATGCTGCAACTGATTCTTATCTTGATTTGAGCAGGATATTGCTTTCAAGTGGAAGTGATCAATACTGGAAACAAAACGTGTGGATATACGATTGTTCCTTTGTGGTTTTTTTACCACAACTTTCATTTTCATAATTCACCCTGAAAACTTTGTACAATGGTCAACCAGAAGTTGTGGGATTATAATTATCCTTCGTTAAGAGATCTCTAGACTCATCTTAAGAGTTTATATGTCTGTCTCACCAGATCGCTCAGTTAAGGATGGGTTCAATAATGCACTTAAAATTGGCCACAACACAATTACATCACACACATTTTGTTTCAAGGCCTTTTTTCACTCTGTTAGACAATACAACACAAATCTAATTGTGTTTTGTAAAATCCGTTGTTGGCAATACTATTGTTTATCTGTATTATTGCTTCTGACGAAGGAACTAAATAATAATACCAAGATTTCTCTGTTGTTATCTGTAAAGTTGAGCATCTTTGCTTTACCGGTGGTTGCCGACCCTTCTTTAAGTTTACGAGGGGGATGACCCAAAAAGTCAAAATTCACCATTGTGCAACTTAGAGATGCCATTAGCCAACTTTTATTTTATGGCACTGACCTCAATGGTCTTACTCGACAAGTTAAAAAACCTTGACTGTAATTTTGAGGTGAACCATCTGCAAGAAAAAAATGAGAAATCTTCCAGGTGTTGAATGAAATTGCTTGAAATGATATGATTCCTTCTTACATAAAAAGCTGGGTTAGTACGCAATCTGCAGAGTGCCAACGAAACGCAACTGTTTCCAAGTTGTGTCAATATCCTGGATTAAAACCAAAGATATTCATTCAATTCTGAACTGGGCTATATTTTTTACCTGCCTGAACATACATTTGTGAGGTAATGCTATAATGCATTTTTTGAGGCAACCGAATTCAATGATTGTATACTGTGCAAAATTTGAATTAATCTTCTTCCTCTTTCTTTATCTTCTGCTTAAAAGCCACGTACTCATTCATTTTTTTCGGGATCTTTATGCTAGACAACAATTTGGAATAGGATAAGGTTAAAAGGTTTAATTATGTATTCTCCGGTTGTCCCTTTCTTTCCCTGTGTTACTTGTTTGCTTGTATGTGCACAATGACCTCTGTATGTTTTGTATCAATCCTGCAATAATATTGAATGGAATGATTCAATCCAAGACGTCTTTCAGGTACAAATATCAATGAATGCCACAGATACCATACACACATACCTACAAGAAAGGGGATATGGGCAAGATTAATTGGAGTAGAGGTGAGATTGAATGGGGATGAAGTGGTGTGGCGTGGCAGAGAAAAAGAAGTTGATACACATTATGGAAATGTAACTCGACTATTGTTACAGTATCTGTAAGGGTGAATTTGTATTTTGGGAAAGCAGAAGGTAGGCAGGAGGACAGGAGCATATGCAATCTTTCATCAATGGCACAATATACACCAAAAAAATCACAGGGGTTGAATTATTAAGAATCGTAGTGGTTGTAAATACCATAGTCAGGAGTTTATCCGGGTATGTTTGTGTCAATCCCGAATCTGAACCTAACCAACCCGGTTTGCTTGTGGTGGTGTTTAGTATTTCTAAGTGACGAAGGGATATGAAAAAGGCACCACCGATTTGAGACCACTTGCACTTAACACGGGAACTTGGAAGGGAGCGTGAGAACATTTTGCAGTTTTCAATGCTGGGAATTTTCCCATATTAGTTGACGCAATATGTTCCCTTCGTAAATGAGCTGGGTAAAAAGGGGCTCTTGAGCCGGGTCAGATTAATTTCTAAAAGTTCATATGAATTAAGAGAAGCCGGCTGTGGATGGATTATTGTGTTGTTGATGGCTTGTTGTGTAATCTCTGTCTACGTAAACTTCAAATGTTCCTTAATAACTTTGACACATTTAATTTGAGCGATAAACTAGTAAGTTGATGGAAATTGTAAGTCAAATGAATTCATACACCACACACCTGCTGCTTTGCTCATATCATTTTGAATTCAATATATATCAGCGAGATCAATAAAATGACGATAATTACAGTTTTATCATAAATCAGTCTAGTCATTTATCCAAGAAATGTGGTATGTATTTCCAGTAAACCTTTGTGATTTTCTTACAATTTTAGAATAAGATGGAAAAATTCATCATTTATGTATTTATACAGTAAATTATGTCTTGATTTAAAATTGTCTGTTGGAGTCAGTAAACTTATCAAAGATTTGAAATATTCCATAAGCCAATGACACCTTTTCTCAGATTAGATCTTATGTTGGAGAGTTATTTGATAAATTATTCAAAAGAAAGCTAAATTTACGCATGGCATCGTTTTAAATTGCAAATTTCTAAAAATTGTCGGCAAGGTGTTCATAAAAAATTCAGAAACTTCGTCTAAAATCGCTTGCATCTGGTCTGCTAAAACGGTACAGCACACTGTACACAAATGAAAGGTAGATAATAGAAATTGATAACGGTTGAATTTAGTGAGCATTTGTTTCTCGTCTATTGGTTTGTTCAGGACTAGGCTCCGATCTGTTCACTATTTGTATTCTAGTTGTTGGCTTGATCATATATTTGGCATTTGTCGATTAAACATCTGGAGTTTAGCTTGGACACTTTAAAAACATGGAATGAGGCAAACAACGCCCGGATGATCACTACATTATTGCATTACATCGGACCAACCGTTCACATTTATCCAACAGCCAATTCCCGAATCATATGGCACTCACTGGGGATGAACAAGGAGCCGGGTGGCAGTATTTTTGATAAAATGTTTTGCATGTGAAAACAACACCCGGTCTCGGGTGCAATATTTATTCCTTTCTCCCGTATTTATTTGAGAATGAGAGCTAGTGAGTGAGCCCTTTTTCTAAAGGAGAGCATTTTGTCTGTGGGACATATGATAAGCCGGCTGAGGATTTGGAGTCAACTCTTTTCCCAACTAAACACCCGGCTTGGAATTTGTTACCGATGTTACACTACTGGTATGACCACCTTTAAAAAGAACTGCTAACCAGTTTTGCTTCCCACCATTCACAGCAGATACTAAACTGTTTTGCGGATATTTCATTCCACTCTATTTTTCCTCTTAAACTATTCTTGGCAATTCTCCCTCATGCAGGAGACAAGACACGGGAAATTGTGACACACACGTTGGCTTTTCTTATGCATATTTTTCACTCCCGAGTTTTCAACATGTTATTGGTTTCTTGAGTTCGGAAATATTCTCATTGCACCGAAACATGTTCATGTGCTCTCATCCCCACGACTTTTTCGGATAGTTACCTATTCACCATCTGCTTTTACGGGGCTTGTTTTTGTCACATTCACGACTCTTTCTAAATACAGGCTCTTCTTCTCGCAGAAATAAAATAAACCGAGGTTTAACCCAAACCTGAGTTTGTTCCTGTGCTTGAGTTGATTTTACGATTTTACGTTCCTCGTTTTGTTGGATTTCTGCTTTGGTTGGTTGTATCATTGTGCTTTAGAAACAGTGGATGCAACTCGGTATTGTGGTATTGACTCAAATTTCCATTTACATCCTCATTCAGTTGCTAAATACATACTCAATAAAAGTTTTACTGCTGAGAAGATTTAACCAAATCAATTGTTGGTTGAGATTGAAATGACGGCAGATTCTTTTAGGGATGCCACCAACCAAGTAACTATCCTCAACATTTTTTGTTTGCTTAGCTTCTTGCATTTTGTTTAAGTTTTTTTATGTCTGGTGCATCCCAGTCATTTGTAAAGGAGAGGATACTTAACTTTCTCCATGCAATCTGTAATGGATGCACGTGGTGTTGGATGTATATCAAGTTATTTGTAGGGTAAGATAAGATAGGACACAGAGTTCTTGGGAGAATGGCTGGCATCAATTTCTCAACACCCTTTCAACTAATGAAATGAGACTCATACAGCCCAACTTAAGGGGCATGTGGATAAATACGGATCTCATTGAAAGTTTGATATTATTGTTTTTGGGTAATCTGTGTGAAAGAGTTGTGTGGATGTATCTTAAGTTGGCAGCCATCTGGCCAATTGCTTTTCTTTAGTTTTGGCTCCTACTGCTTACTATTTTACTTTCTTGTGCCGTTGCTCTTAAGTTTTGACTTTAAAAGAGTCAAATATGCCAAAGAAATGTAATGTGCATGGCCTGTCTCACTCAAATCTGGTTCCTTTTTATTTTGGTTATCTGGCTAGAGTTCCATGTGCAGAGTCAACTCGACACTGAAAAATTGAGAAATTCAGAACCAATTCTGTTAACCTGACACAGTCAAAGGTTGGTTCGGCATTTTCTTGGATGTGGATGTGGCCATACAAAAGCATTTAAGTTAGTATTCTCAAAGTAGCTCTAAATGGGGAAGGCGGTTGGATGTTTTCAAGGGTTAAATAGATGTGTGGCATATTTTGTTAAAGATTGTTGGGCAAATACAACAATATAACACATCCAAACAGAAACACACATATGGCCACGTAAGGAGATTGTTTGCGTTTTGATGCGGTGCTCAATGTGTGGCTGACGTAGATGACGGTTGTACTTCCAAGGAGTGGAAAATTGGCTGGATATGAGTAGAACACCCGGTTTTGACTAAATTTGAGAATTGCTCCTTCTAAGAATTGAATTTGTCATGTCAAATAAAGGTAAGTCACAGAGAAGTCGCCAACTAGAGCTAATGTGGCATATCGGACAAAAGTTCCGACAGCAGAAAAAAATTAGTTTGATTTCCTACTTCTGAGAAAAGCCCCGATAAGAAATACGACTGTAAACAAAGAGGTGTCCAAACTTGCATAACGATATTGGGCTGTCTAAATGCAAATAATCTCTGTGTCCAGTGATGTTTTTGTTTTACTACATTTTATGCAACTGCAAAATTTCGTTTTTAAAAATTTCAAATGGTAACGGATTCAAACGTTCATTTCTTAGCTTTTTCCAAAATGTCTTCGTCTGCTTGAATTTATTTTAAAGTAATAAATAACAAAGAAAGTACTTATTATATCACCTGAATTCATATTCCATCCTGGATTATAGCAACAAACGTTGAGGGTAAAGGCCAGTAAATGACGGCAGGAATAAGCAATTGGGTTTATGCAATTGAACATCAATTATGGATTTATGCAAGTAACACAAGTTTAGAATAAGAAAAGATTTTCCTTTGCAATTTCTTCCGACTGGCTTCATCGTCTCAGGTGAAGCTGAATTTCAGTTTTTGGTTACCTCAATTTCTACAAGACTGGTATGTTTTCCAGTGTAAAATATATTTTAACGTGCTTCGCATCCCATAAAAAATTTACAGCTGCGCTCATTTCCAATGGCAAACAGTAAATTTAATTCATGTTTCCAAACATTTGGGCCGGGTCAAGAAATCTTTGACGTGATCGGGACCAATTCTGAGGTCAAATGTTAAATTCTGTTTAAAATCTGGCAGTTTTTTAAGACTTGAGATGTCAAATGACAGATTTGAGTGACATTCCTTTTAACCAAGTAAGCAAGTATTTTTGTACATAATCTTTGATCAAAGCGGACAAACCAAGTTAGTGAACTTTTATAAATATTTGCCAAATTTAACGATCCATACATCAATACAGCCAAGATGAAATTGGACTCATTTTCGGACCAAGTGTTACATTTGACTTATGAATTGCGTAGTGATTTTAAGGAAAGTCAAATTTAAACTAAATGAGATTCACATGTCCTAAATCCAATCACGCGTGATGACACATTTGAAAGATCTTCGTCCAAATGGTCCTGCTGGACACCACAGAAAAGAGCTGACATCGAAACACTACAAAATTCTTTGTTTTTCACAGTGTAAGACAAAAAAAGGCAACTTAAACATAAGGAAACCAAGTGATAAACGAAGGTCGGTGGCCTAGCCGACTTAATTTTAGAATTGAGCCATTAAGACGTCTCATGCTATCTCTTTCCTTCATATTATACGACCTCGATCCAACCGAAACGAGATAAAATGACAAATGATTCCTTAAGACAAAGTTAAATGAGTCAGACCATGTCATATGTCATATGCAAGATGTTGAAGGGATTCTCAATTTTTCCAGTCCCAGAACATTCCGAGTCCAATGTCCAGTTGTTGACCACTCATCCCAAATTTAGTCCAATGACTCGACCTATCTGTAACTCTTTCTTTTAACATCTTCGTGTGTTGTTTGATTTAGATGTAAATCTGGAAGTTTGGAATGTTTTGACGCAACCTGATTTGGAGTCCAATCTTTGGACTGGCAAGAAGAGGATGTCTTTTTGATGTCAAAGCGTATCATGCCACATTCTCAGGCCATCGATTCCTTCCCTATCCACAAACTCGTTCATTTCCAAACAATGCCTGTAATGTGTGTACACACAAAAATATGATAGGATACATACACAACTAGAAATTAGGAAGAACAAATGCTATGCTGTCCTTAAATTTGGGTGCAACCCGAATAAAGCAACACATTGAACTTAACGAGTCTATTTATGGACCATTTCTTTGCCCAAGATGTTTGACGGACAGAGTTCCATAAATCAATTTTAACTCACTCCCAATTCTTGAAGACTTTCTTGGGGACATTAATCTGCGTTACAAACATGTTATGCATGAGTCAACGCTCAAATTCGAACAAATACCAAAATGCTCACATGGCCATGGGCCACAGTTCAGCTCATTTGATGACTTGCCTTTTGTAAGTAATTGATAACAGGACAAGGAGAGGAGGAAATAAAAATAAAGCTCGAGTAAATTGAGTAATAAAATAAAAGTAACGGGGTGACACTGCAGAGAGACAAAGTATAATAATTTCATCCTCCCTCTAGTAATTTGTTGTATGTGCAATTTTATAGCATTAGCAAGCATTTTCGGGAACTAGTGGTTAGGTTAAATTGCATGGAAAACAGAAGAAAAAAACTGTTCGCAGATTTCGGAACTTCATCATTAACCGTGATTGTGATGCAGTTGACCAGAAGTGAAGAAAGGGCAATGTGATGTGTCATAAATGCTCAAAAATAGAATGACTAACAAAAGTTGAGCATAGAAGTCTTAAGGACCAAACAGTCTCTCTGTTTAGAATAGGGTTGTAACAGAGACAATCGATTATTGTCACGCCGAAGAAAGACACTCTCCAAGGGACCAACACACTGTCGCCAGATCGGATTAGAAATTGTCTCAAACCTTGTGCAGGACTTTTTGAATTGCCTCCGTCACTCATCCTTCATTCGTTTCGTGTCACCATATAATAATATTAATGTACAACACAACGACGCTAACATATCTAGCCTTAGTTTATATATGTGCCTACAAAGCTTAAATTGGATTACGAAAGGAGAGCTTAGTTAGTTAAGGTAGAGTAGTTATTCAAACTACGTGTCAGCACAATTTGTGCACTACAAAATGTTGTTAAATTAAAACTAAACCAGGAAGTAATAACTAAGTAACTAACCGAGCAACAAACTTATGCAGGTGTTTGTTTTGCCTGCATTCGTTTCATGGTATGTTTGTAGAAGTCATGTTTTGAATTAATTCCGTTAAACTGCAACTTTTATGAAATGTCATGATGTCATATTTTCCGTCAGGTTCTTACGGCAGGCTGTCGTCGTCCTATTAAATACTTGTCGAATCGTGCCAGTCTTGGCACACCCTGATGCTGAATGAGTGTTAAGGTACGAGTAGAAATATGACATTTAAAATATTATAATGTGTCCAAATAACCATACAAACTTACTGTAAGCTAACCCAATGACATTATTTAACCCAAGTCCTCACTCAAGTCATTACACATTCTCACAGTTTTTTTGCACATTCCGAATTTGAGATGAAACCCGTGTGATCGTGTGCCATATGTCCACCAAACCATTGATACTTTGTATGAAAGAAGAAGGGATGAATAAAAATAATGGAAAAATTAAAAGAAATCCCAGGTACTTTTGATATGAAATGGTTGAAATCAGTGCAGAATGTTAAAGGAAAGGTGGGCATTAGGATAACTAAGGGGACACCGTCCGACGGACCTTCTGTTTTCCCAGGCATCACACCGCACATGGCCCAACCTTTCTCTTTATTTCATGAAATTCGGAGAGGGGACTTCGGTGCGCATGCAGCTGGGTCGTATCTCGCTCTGAGTAACTTGCCTTGCGTTGCAATTCGTTAGGTTAGGTTCCCACACTCAACTTGGATGAATGTACGTAGAAGTAAGAGTAATATATTGTGGGGTATAAAAGCGTTACCACCCTCCACGACCACAGTCAGTTCTGTGCTTGCCACATTCAGGATCACATCTAACGCTCTCACCAATCCATATCTCAAACCAACCCCAAAAAAGTTAAAGGGATCTCTTTTAAGCCTCTGCTATTTTGTGAAACACTTCAGTCATTAAACAACCTTGCTCCGTGCACTTCACCAAGTTACTACAAGATTCGTAAAAGTTTCTTTTTGTGAAGGATCTGAGTTTAAGCCAAGTTTGGAACTGAAACTTTGTGAAATCCTAAAGGGTTTTGGTTGAATTTGTGAAATTATTGTGAAAAATCACCTACAACACATCAAAATGAAGGCTTCAGTTGAATCCAGTGGAAACAATGGGCATCTTAATGGTCTTCGTAGCCAGGATGGAAAGATTCATAAGAAACATCATCATAAGGAGGAGGAAAATGAGGAAATCAAAGCTTATTTGAACAAATTACAAGAACTTGTTCCTTTTATGCCAAAGAACAGAAAGTAAGAATTGTTGCATTTCTTTTAAAGATTTTTCAAATATTTTGCCAAATTATTTATGAAAGTGGGCAGACTTTTTTATGCAATTCTATTACTTAGTATAAAGAGAAGGTAAAAAGTCAAGGAGTTAGTTTATCGTCTTTTGAGCCCGAGTCGCCATTTTACCCCAAATATCGATCAGAAAACTCTATAGTCAAGAGTTGGTTGATGTGATAGGCCTTAAGTTCTGCGTATGTAACAACGAGGCGACCTTAGCAAGGCTATCTACTTTTCTTGCTCAACTCTTTCCACCTCCTCCCAACAAAACCACTTTATATTTCCCCTCAATTCAACTTTACTAAATACATAAACCTTATTCGTAGAAATGTTAAAAGTTTAAATATTACGAAAGTTGAGCAAACATCAGTAAATCACGAATATAAAATAAATCCTTGACACGATTTTCTGCAATCCAATTTTGCCCCGGAATAAATGAATAAACATTTTGCTAAAAAGTTGCATTTTTTTGTATTTGCAGATTGTCCAAGCTGGAAGTGATCACCTATGTCATTGACTACATTCGGGATTTGAGACAAACTCTGGGTCTGCCCCCAAGTGCGTCTCGGTTCCCTTTGGACATGGATCCAATGGATATGATGGCCTCTGCCATCAGTCTGAATGTCATCGACTCATCATCCCCCACCTCCTCCTCTCCTGCCTCCTCCCATCACAGACAACCCCTCTGTGTCATCTCACCCTCCAACAACACAAGTTGTGGATCTCAAGAGGTAAATTTCTTAAACAGAATTTTCCATTTTGCTATAACACAGCTTCAATTTCCAAAATGCTTCAATTTTCCCAAGAATTCTGGCAATTTTTACGGTTCTTTTTCATTCAATTTTTCCTTGAGCACTTTTAAAAGTAGTGCTGACGTGAATAACTAAGATAAGGAAGTTGATGGGTTGGTTGGTAGTGTTGGAATTTCTTATTCTAGAAAACAAGGTTATGCTAAGTTCCCAGGCATTCCAATTTTTCCCGTGTGACCGAGCTCAACTTGCAGAATACATTCTCATTCATGCTCATTACTTGTGAAAATTTTCCCTTGAGAGTTTTAATTCAAAATTTAAAACAACAGCAACACACAACTTAAACCAAGGTTTATAACTCAATGGGTAATTACCGGCGCTGTGGTAGATAATTGCACACCTAAGACTTTTATCTCTAACTAACTTGGCCACTTGTATCTGTACTCCTTGCTCACCTGAACAAATATTTCTCTTATTACAAAGAATGCTTGTATGGTCACATGCATCATCATCATCATTGAGTTCTTTTGCGTTTTGGCTCGTCATCCTTTCAACTCATTACAATTGCCATTACTCATTTTCCTTCACAAAACACAATCTGCAATCTCATTAAAATTAAGTTCGCATTGCAACATTTCAAGTTAGCAGCATTGGTTTTTTGCTTGAAAGGGGATTGATAGATTTGGCAAAATTACAGTTTTCCAATCCTTCAATATCTTTACTCGATTCACTCACTTTTGCATTCACATTCACATCGAGTAGTTGAAGGTATTTAGCCAAAGTGTGAAAAAGTTTATTGGGTCAGATTCTTGAGTTTTACTCGAGCAGTGAAGCATTTATTATTCCTTCGTTCTTTGGTATCCACCAAGATTTGCAGCTGCAGCATAAAGTACAGATATTCCCTCAACCAAGTCAACCAGTGAGTTGAGCTATTAAGATCACGAAATTCTTTTCTTGTAAAGTTGTTCAGATGGTAAGAAGGAGGAAGTCATATTTGATTGGTTTTGGAGGATTTTTATTCGAGCACACAATGCAGACTGAGCTTATGCATAGAACGCTCAGGTGGCTGGTTGATGGTTAGCTTGGTGCATGAATTCATCCTTGATATCTCCTTTCATGATATGAACGAGCAGAGAATGCTACGAAATACAATGCAAAGCAAAGCAAGCGACAAAACACAATAGGAATCAGCTTCAAGCAGCATAAGCATGCAGCTGGGGATAATTTAGACAGCCAGGAATCCTTTCTAACCGTCGACCAACAAGGATGAACTTTTTTATGTTTACAATCCTACCATTTACTTGCAATCCTTTACCATCCATCCATAATACACAACACATCAGGACAACAAAATAAATGGCACTACATACTATCACAAACTTCAACAATCCGTGCGGATGGACGGAGTAGTGGGCAAAAACCAAGTGCGCCTGCACGTAGGTATGCTATGACATGAACATAAGAGATAAATGCATTGAGTTGCGATATGAAATTGCGTCGATTTGAACATCTGCAAATAATTACAGAGTGATTATCAGTATCGCCCTTTCTGATTCTCTCAAATGTAAATCGCATCCTAAATGGCGATGGTAAAATTATTTATTTATTGCTTCACTTTATCTGACTCTTGGTTATACATTACGTTTGTTTGGCTCTTCTTAGTTTTAGAGTGGAATATCTTTGAACCACAATCCGCGTGTGTACTATTCGTAGTTCCATTCATTTGTACATTTTTTCCGCATAAAGTCAAACATCAATCAAAACTGTGGCCAGACTGAGCATCACTTAGTTTGGCAGAAATACTACACAGCCAACATTACCGAGAAGGGTTTAATTGATAAGCGGAATAGATGCTATCTTTTTAGTGATGTAATGGCGCAGTAGATTGAACATCTGCATAATTTAAGGGCAGTTGCACTAATTTCCCACATAACAGAGCTCGTTGTCCAAACATTTTTACCAGTGAATGGTTCCAATAGCAGCAGTGAATTAACGGATATCAACCAAAGCAGAAACACTTGGGCACCAACTCAAAATATGAACTCAATTATTTATGAATTATAACACAGAAAATGAGACAAATCTAAATCCCAGTTGCAATACAGCCTATAAACAGGGCGCAGCGCAACCCAGTTGGCCAAAGAAAAGGAATAATTATGAAGGAAAGGAGTAGCACTTTGTAGTTGCAACTAAATAACTACATATATTTGTTATGCACTTATATAAAGCAACAAAGAAAATGAACGGATGGATGGATGAATTGCAAAGAGAGTGAATAAGAATCTTTACATTTTGTAAGTCGCAGTCAGTAGTAGGAGCAAAATACATTAGCAAAATACATTAGCAAAGCCAGAAAGCCAAACCCAAACCACTTGGGCATTTCTTGATTTGTATTTTTGTCAGATTACAATTCATCAAGGTTTCACACTCGTTCAAATTCAACGGAAGGAACACGTGCAACAATTTTTGAATGGGTCAGGTCCGGCTGTGGTTTCGTCTCGAATCGTTTGACGTTGGTTAATGGGTCCTAGCCATAGTCATTTAACTGTTGTTCCCTATCCATAATAAGTTCAGCTCAAGTTGTGATGTGAGACCAGAATGAATGTGAAACTCCTTGCAGTGCAGATGACTTTTAAAAGACGACATAATCCTCTGTGAGTCACGTTCGATTTTTCAGAACTGAATTCTTATTACACTATTTCCGTCAGTCAGTCAGCCAGCCGGAGTGCATAAACTAAAACTTATTACAAAAAGTTTATTAATAATTTCTGTGCAATGGGCTATCGTAAATTAGGTGGCTAAGCTTTAGGGCAGAAAAACTTCAAGAAGGAATGAAATGAATATTAAGGATTTCAATAAAGTTGTAGTTTATTGGTGAGGTGAGTTAGGAAAAGAAAAAATGTGGGCAAAAGGTGTCTTTGTACAAAAATGTTTGTGACTTTGATGTGAATCCATTTGAATCCATTCTGCTCTCATTTAATGCAACGGCATCATCATTCACTCTTGCATTTTTAATATTTATTTATTTAGGTGGGCTGTTTTAGTACAGACTAGGATAGCATTTGGTTAGAGAGAAGGATTGAAAGAGCGTGACTATGTCAAGAATAGCGTATTGTTGTGAAACATTATTTTGCAATTTTCATGGCTTGAGATTTGAGTTGAGGTGGTTGGTTTGGTGGAGACTGACTTTCACTTGAGACACCTGGCCAGAAATGTTAAGCAAAATATATTCACGCACATTCACATGAATCCATCTCATCCATTAACACTCCCTCACCAACGACATAACCAAGCTAAATTTTATACAACAACGTCTGTGATTGAAACACAGCCGCGTCCTGTTTAATAGGCTTTGGTTGTGAAAAACTATTCTCTTGACAAGGAGCAAATCTTTTATCCAATTGCGAATTTAGCCACAAGCGGTGTCAATCCAAATATGATACTTTGACTAAAAGTCGTGCATTTGGTTAATGCAGTGCTCATGGCAGTATACTTATATAAATTACAATTAACAACGTATGCCTGGGAATTGAGAATTTGGATCTTATCATGATTTCTTTTTAGTTGCGACCTCTTTCAACATTTTTTAGTGTTAAATTTTGTCGCCATTCAAAGTTGAAACAGGGTTGATGGAAAATCTGAATTCCTGCTGGGATGCTATTCACAGAATTTGAATATGAAATCCAAAAAAGTTGAACTGCATGGAAGTTGCAAATTTGTGAGGTTTTCTGAATCGTTAGAAAATAATTTTAATGTAGTTTTAGACCCCGGCTGAGCAACCCAAAAATTTCTTGTTTGAATTTAAATTTTGGGACAGGACACTAAATTAAAGTAGTTCGTTCTGGGACGCCCTTATCCGATAAAATTCAGCCCTGATTTTGTAGATAACATTGAAATGATTCATACAAAGGAAATCCTTTTAATTCCGTTATCCGATTCCCTAACTCACTACAACTGAACCAACCCAAAATTTTCAAATGTCTAAACAAAAAAGTTAACCTAAAGCCGTAGAAAGTGCCAAAAAACTGGAGTTTATAAACTAACAAAAAACATTATGCTATAAATACTTATTCACAAATCTAACTCTTGTCTGGATTCTTTTTGTTTCATTATAGCATTTCAATCCTCTATGATTGACTTCAATCCGCACTTATCATCTCTCCTGCATCTCATTACCGTGCTTCTACTACTAATGTCTTCTTACCTAATCAAATACCAAAGAGGAAAAGGTACTTTTTAAACAACAATAATACCATTTCTTATTTTTAGCCAAACTCTTATTCTTCTCATTCATTTAGCCATTCCTTTTTGTGCCACTCCATTAAATAAAGTTTCTCATTTTTTTACCATTTAAATGAGGTTTCTTCTCTCCCTAAACTTAGCTTAGTTGCCTCGTTTTCTTTACTACTACTTCTATTACTGTCAATTCTGCTACTAATGACGTGAAAAAGTATGGCAGGCTTTGTGCAAACATTTTAAAATTCCCCACTCCACTACAAAGTTAGCAATGAGTACTAATGAACGTGTTTTTTTCTTGTGTTCTCTCCAGATTCCACAATTGATGGACAAGTCTCCTTCATCTGATGTTGACACAAGGCCGGTTTCCTGCTAGATGTAGTAAATAAGGAAGCCACACACCATTCAATTTCTACCCTGTACATAACGTCAACTTGAGAAGATTTTTTTTGCGAGTAAGAGTTTTTCGACGAAGCCGCAGCTCCATTTCCACGTCCACTTGAATCATTGTAACGATGAATGTCCTTCCTTGGATTGAACTACAAAACATTTTATAAACCGGGCGAAATAAATGACATGGCGTGACTGTGACACTGACACCAGCAACGGAACCGAAGAATATACCCGGTGTACAAGACTCTGACTGGTTGAATTATTCAAGTCCGGGTGGGTTTAAAGGATCGATACGGTTTTTCTCGTGGAGTTGCCCACATTTGTCCCTGTCAACCCGTTTCTTCCAAAAACAACAAAACATCAATCCAGTTACTCAAGAAAATGCAAACAGGAACAATCCTCGAGCTCATTCCAAATTACGGTGGATTACACAACGGCCACGCATGAGGATGGAATGATGATCTTTTTTAATCAACTTACAAGAAAAGACTCCTGATTGTACCAGAGTTAATTGGACATTACTTATTACTTGGCCCCGTTGTATTACTTGGTTCAGATGCAAAATTTAGCTGATTGGGTTTAGATTATTCGACTCATTTACAACAGTCTGTCCTGTTTTATTAATTATTGTGTCTAACCGTCTTGCAAGGAATTTGTCAAGCTGGCAGCAATTTTGTTGTTTTTGGAGAGAATTTAAATGAGCGAGGAAAGGAACTGTGGCTATATTTATCGTAAACTCGAAGCAATTTTTCATTGTCTGTGATTGAAAAGTTTTTTATGTTTAAAGTTTTTTAAATTAAATTAAAGGTTGGAGTAGTAAATGTAATGCCCACTTTTATGTCGTGGCTAAGAAATAGGTGAGGGTATCGGTAGCTCAAGAAAGCTTTGATAAATAAATAGTAAGATTCCCTTTTTATGAGTTTACAAAAGAAATGTGAGTAATTTATAATGTAAAATAATTATTGTATTCGTCATTCCTATTCAGAACGGTTTGTCGATGGCATGGCACAATCCAGTCGAACAATGTAAATAGTTAAAATAACAAAATAAGATTATAAAAACTGTTATCATTATCTCACTATTGCAACCAACTTGGCCCCGACTGATTTCCAAATTTAAACAAAAATTTATAACCTTATTTATCTCTCCACTCCAAAAACACTCCGAGGTGGAAGGTGTAATTATGTACAAGAACAAACAAAGATACAAACTTTAGTTTTAGTTTAAGTTGAACACAGATACCAAATAGTTTTGTCTCAAGACAAACATTGATAAATTTACAATGAGTTTAAAAAGAACTCGAATAAAATAAAAGATGAAATCAAAAACATTTTCGTAACCAACTGCGTCTTACATTCATTTTTTAATTGTCAACATCTTAAAGCACCCATTAAACAGTTAATGACAGTCAGTGTCAGCATAGGCATCAAGTTTCTCAGTTTCATTTTCATTTCACATTTCAGACTCATTCACTGACTGACCACAATGGAAGTTGTAACAAGAGATGAAATAAAATTAAACAAAATTTTTCACTGCATGCAAAATATTTTATCCATGCTACATAAGTTTCAATTCAGCCATTTTATTTCTTCTCCGCGTACAAAGGCACACCCTTGACTTTTAGCAACTTGATGCTAATCCACGTTATTTGGTAAGTTCTGGCAATTTATCCCCAAGTACTGATTTGGATGACGAAATATCTCAAGCGAAATAATTATCGCGTTGATTAACAGACGGAGTCACTGGTTTTAGAAATCATCTCTTAATTAATTGTGTGACAATGTGTGATCGTTGAATAACTTCATTTTGCATATTAAACATGACGCAAGTGAATAAGTTGCAATCTTCAAATGTAACAGTTCCATCCCTCCAAATTGAGATTGTCCTGTCCTTAACGTGCAAATATCATCTTTACTATGTTGGGTGTTGGTGTTTAATAATTGCCTTAAAGACAGGAATGGGCTTTCCTCATCTAATAAATCTCACCCAAGCAAACAAAGTCGGCTGTTAGCTTGCTGCAATTCTGTGGTCGTTAACTTATTTTCCTTTACATCTAAATCTATCCATCTAACCAGGATAAATAAATGTTAGCATCTGACTCTGAATGAGGAATGAAGAACAGATTTACAGTGCTTGATAATAATGGCGTGGCACAGATGCATATCGAATTCAGTGGCTTTGCCTACTTTACAAAACTCTACAGATGGAAGATGTAAAGATTCTTCCGAGTACGTGACAATCCCTAAGTTTGGATCTGTATTTGAAACTGGACTTGCATGGTTCATGTTGTGTAATCCCATTTCTTTTATTTATGGCGTAATTATCACTTCTGAAGATTTGCACTCCGTCCCATACCTCAATCTCACACTCGTTCATGGCAATCGGTGCGTATTTAAATGGAAATAAAAATGTCTCAACTTATCCGGTTTCATCTCTTCCCACGATCATTAGAATGTCTTAATGACTACTGACTGGGCGACATTAAAAATCCAGAGATAAGCAATAACCCATGTTTGCACATTCAGACTAAACGATGGAAATTTGAACCATTTAAGTTTTGCAGTATAAATACAAATGACTGTTTAAGGTACCCACTAGCGGCGTCTGCCAATCATGAAGCGGATGAACGTTAAAAATTTCAGTTTTCAAACCTCCACAAAGAATGGTCATGCCGTAAAGTAAGCAAACATTGATTCGGCTTGATTTTGATCTGGTTAGCAGATTTGGAATGCGGTAGCTCTTTGAAAAATGAAAGAATGAAACGAAAATCAACAATAAAATTGTACCTAGAACTGATTGAGCACCTTTAAAAAATTATTTTGTCAAGTCATGGCTTTCCTTTTCTTAGAGAAAGTCCCAAACCAACTAGGATCAGAAAATAAGCATGGGAAACAGGGGATGGGCTCGTTTCAAACTCAAACAATCTTTTGAAAGGCATGAAAATTGGATAAGGAGGAATGAGTTATGGTGCATTGTGGTTGCAGATTGTGGACTGAGTAAGGAATCTTACAATTTGTAATTGTAAAAAGAGTGGCCTTTTTAGGAGCTGATCCTTGTTCAGCTCCGTCACAAGGAATGTAATTAACATTTCTATAATCATGTGGTGTAAGGGATGGCGTGTGTATGTCTATATTAAGCTGAAATTAAATTATTTAAATATGAAATTCAGCCCCGTGTCAAAATGTCATTTCCTTCTGGTAACCTTACCATATGTGAAGAAAAGCTAATTTTCTTATACCGTATCTGTTTCTTGTATGCCATTTCTTTAAATATTATGTTAAAAAACTTATGAATTATTATTGGAATTGTCCCTTTTCGGACTGAGACACACTAACAAAGATCTTTCATTCGATAGCATTAAAAAGTTGCATAAATATTTCTTGGGATGTGTAATACATACAATTATAAAATCGCCACAAAGAATGCAATGCACCAGTCATGATGGCACAATGCTTACGGATATTGACCATAATACTGCCACTGTACCGTCAGTGTCGTAATACTTGCCAATGGAAACTAGTGGGATTAGCGAGACCCCGGAATTTAAACTGATCCAAGAATTTAAATGGTATTCATAAAAATGTGGACTTGATCTCTCTCACTCTCGAGTCAAAAGAGTTTTATTTTATTTTAAATCACGACAATGGCATGCATATGAATGGATACTTGAGGATAATTAATGATTCTCTGTGCTCTTTGACAGATAAGTAGGAAACTTATCGGTGGGGCGACTTGTTTTATATTTTAATGCTTACCATCTCGTCTAAGACTTCTCTTGAGTAAAATCTTTATCTATGAATATGATGATTTAGCCCAGTTGGTATTTAATACCACCAAAAATGACAGTTGCACTCTATTTTTTATACTTTGATTCATATGGTTCTCATGCACAATGTTTGACTGGATTAGGGATGATAAGAATTATTTTTTACTTGTTCAAACATCTGTCCACGAATCTGATCGCCATCTGATTTTATTTTACTTATTTCAAAATCAGTTCGGATGGGAAAGTCGAGAAAGTTTGTAAAATACCAATAAGCATCCTCTCTGCATCCTCTCTGAGACGCAGGATATGGAAAAAAGTTAAAGGTAAGGTTTGACCATTTTTTACACTACTTTCTCGTTCCATAAATGCTCGTCATGTTTTGAGTTTAGAGTCCAGATTGTAATAAAAGGGACTGTTTGAATGTGACTGAATAATTATGATTTCTAAGTGTTCCTTCTGTATGCCCTTGCAGGGACGCAAACTTTAAAGGAACATGGCGCAACATGAATCCATTCATTTTGTATAAGGAAACAAAGTAATGAAAGACAGCACTGCCTGGAGGATCAGATGTGGGATATGATTTCATCATATCTTAGGAATCAGCATTTTTCAAGTAATAAAGCATTGCCCATATTTATACGGCGGAGAAAGGGACTCAGCAGTGGATAGATATTCACCTGAGCAGGACAAGATGACAGAGAGGATAAGGGATCCCTCTAAATTGTTAAATAATACGGGTTAATAAATGATAATAGGATTACTGCTCAGTATAAAAACGATTTTGATGACAAACTAAAATATTTTTCCTTTCCCTTGATGCATGGGATTCTTTACGTTTTTACAGACAACTGCTCCTGCATTACAATTGACAATGACTTTTAGGAAAGAAAATTGGAGATCCGTGATTTAATTTTTTCTACTTACGACTAAACCCTCTCTTAAGATGGACATTGTATTACTCTAATTTTCCAGATCGGTTCCCTTTAATAAAGGCTTTTAATAAATTCCCGACTTTTTTCCGTTCTGGTTGATGCGTTGAGCCAACTGCCAAATTTTCTCAACCGCAAAACTTGGGACACGAATTGAATCAACACCAGTTGGTACGATTCTTTGCTAGTTTGGGAAAAATATTTCTAAAACTAAAAACAGCCAAGTTGTGGTAACAGATGCCTCCGTGAAACATATGGATGACAATTACAAAGTTTAACGTCATTTAATGATTACTTGGCATTAACAACGGCATCAGCAGTCATCATGGAGTCATCCTTTTGTACATAAGTAGCGTTTACCTCCTCCAACTAAAAAACGAGGCAAGTGTTGTCTGTCTTGAAGATGGCCTAAGTCTTCAATGGAAGCATTCCGAGAATAAATTGAGGATGAAATAAGGAAACAACGTTTGTTTTGTGGCGTGATTCCGAAATAAATTAGCATTATTCCAACCATTCCATGAAATGCTATCAAAAACACATTTACCAAGAGCTTCCAAAATGATTGTACTCGCTATAAATTATATATTTATCATCCTGTTGACACAAAGTCGCAGAATATTGACTCAAGAAATTAAATTACAAATACAAATTACAAGGCCAATGTTACAAAATATCTCTTAAATATTTCAAAAATTCGGCTCAAATTCTAGAGAAATCTTCCCAATCCTTACAGCAGTAACACGACAGGGTAAACTTTTTTTTACAGTACCTCAATTTGAGCAAAAGCTTTTCGCCACGTGGCGAATAATATTTCTTGTAACATTGATATAAATCTGTGGTATGTAGAGTGTTCGGTTGTAAGACAGAAATTTACGTTTAAAATTTGCAGAATGTTTACACATATGTACAACCAAGGACTCCACATCATGCCTTAATAGCACCATGCCTTCTTATTTCACTTGCAAATTCAGAAAAAATTACGTAGCAAAACAAATCAAGTTCGCAGAACTTGGTCCAAAATGAATGAAGTGCGTGCCTCCGACTGCCTGACCCAGTGGCAGGGCGATATTATTCTTAATATTGATCCACTTCTGTGCCGACAAGATCGAGTACCATTTTTTTTAAAAGGCAAGTGTTCATTCGTCATCTTATCAATTGTGGCGCATCTACATATAAAATTGAGCCATCTGTACTTTTGTTTTTGTGTCAGAATTTTGACAAATTACTTCACCAATTTGTGATTAAGTATAAAAGACGTTTACAAAATTTTTATGCAAGTTCTTTATCTTTAGTGACTTAATTTCGGTAGTTTCGTAGAAAATATTGGGGTACAGTTTGAAGTTGTTAAGCTTTAGTAGTTTTTTAAGTTTTCTGAAAATTCCGATTTTTCAACTTTCAAGGGAACCAGTTGCAAATTATTTTTATCGCTTATTTTCATCACTTACTCTAATACCAAGAACCTTGAGTCCACTGTGTTTTGCACGATTGGAATTTGGTACTCGAAAAAATTCCTTTTAAATGATTAAGCCACACTATTTTTATGTGAATTGTTTGCGTTTTCAATAATAATAACGAAACTTGTTCTCCAGAAATGTATGGCTTTATTGCAAAACAAATGAGGAGAAGAGGCATGTCCACCAGTCCATTCACCAAGTACGGAGAATAATTGTCATTCAAGTTTCGAAATAACCCAAAACAAGTCCCCTTTTAATGCTGGATTTTTCAGTGTCACTCATGAGTTGTCAACCAAAGTGCAACTGGTGAAAACAATCTGCATCGATGAATTAAATATTTTTTCATAGTCAGAAAGACATTGATAAGACAAATTGATATATCTTTCGTAACGACGAAAAAATAAATTTTGTGATCAAATTTAAAGTAAATTTTCTTGCATCAAAATTATAGTAGACAAGTCACGGGATCCTGTCGGATTTTTACGAGCCATGTCAAACTAAGTGGAGTAATATGCCCTTGTGCACTAGAAATTTGTGCGCAATTGAATTCAACGGATTTAAGTCATTGAGATGAGAAGACCTTGATTCTGTTTCAATTCATTTTGAACACCTGCAAGCAAACCAGCAAAGCGAGAAAGCATTCGGCTTCTTTGCTTATATTCATTGCCGTCGTGTTCTTTTTCACTCCCTCGTTTTAGGTAACCAACCCCAGAAAACGATATGCAACTAGTATGCATATTCGTATTAATCCTGGTAGAAGCTTTTATACTATTTAAAATTTGTCAACATTTCTTGTACTCAGTCAGTAGATGACAATGTTTTAACCAGAATGAGTAATTTGGTATATAATGCAAAAACTCGTCCCATTTTTTTGCAAAATTTCAAGTACATTGAAGATTTTGGTAAAGAAGTCCTTATTTTTGCAAATCGCCACAGATTTTCACTGCATTGCTCTCCAATATTCCGACCTTGATCGTCACTCAACTCTTGGCCGGATGCAAATGAACAATACAATTCAGACACGGCTATAAGTTTGGGATCAGTGCAGGCGGGGAGAGAGGACAAAATGAAACGCAATGAAAGTCAACGAGGGTGAGATCATGAATCACGGATGAATATTTGACATGGCTAAAAGCTCAATAATCTGGGATTGGGGTTTGGTAGAAAGTCTTTAACATGAAAATAAATGTAGAGCAGATGAGTCGAACTGAAAATAGAGTTGGAGGGGAGAAAGTAAATGAAATGAAAATCCTGCAGCAAGCAAGTCAGTCGGAGTGGAATTATGCGTCGAAATATTGCGTTAGTCGCCCTCACTCCTATTAACTTGGCTGCCTACATTCACATAGAGAGAGAGAGAGACAGATATGTGTATAATATAATGAATGCATTTGGTTCCTATTCTAGCTTTTCTGTCATTCCGCATCATCCTCTCACTCAGTTATTGACTTCCTTTCTCAATTCCAGCCCATCCCATCCTTTTCCCCTTCGCTTCGTCATGGATTTGCCACAGAAATAATGGATCCAATGTATTCATTGTGTGGGATTGCTATTTGGGGGAATGCTACTTTTTGGAAATGTGCAAGGAAAGACAAAATCTGGAAATTCTTCCTGTAGAAAATATAAAATACTTTTTTGCATGCAATGATAGGAGAATGTTATTTGAAAGGTGTGAGTATCTGTGGCAGTCGGATTTTGTGTAAGTAAAATGAAAGTTTCATTAGCTAAATAAATGGTGTCCCCTTCTACAAGATAACTAGATTGGAATATGTGGTGTTTGCATCCTGTTTGGCTTTTAGCGCACAGCTGCACCAAGGAAATCAATCCACTTGATCAGATTTGAGTCACCCATTCTTTTAATTTTGTCTCATTATGGTGAAGTCCCCCTTCTCCCTTTTACTTTAAGGAGAAGCTTGGCAAGGAAAATTTATGAGTATAAAAAACATGCACGTATATTAGATGTAGGAATCCTTTAAAGTGCAGAAAACTGCAAGATCGCCAAATGTCTCATTGTAGTTAATTTTTGATAATTTTTGATTTCATAACTTCGTAATTTTAGCAATCTGAACTTGGTCAAACCCATTCAACTTTCTCCATCCACACATTTCCCCTGTCCCAAGAGACTTATTTCCGGTCTCCCACCACCAAATCCAGAACCAGAAGCCACAGTTTTTTGGAAATTACCATTTCAAGGGCGGTTGTAGCATGTTCCAGCAAGTGCATATGCCATGCAAGGAGGAATCCACACCAGTTTCTGCATCCACACCCCTGCTACTCTGCTGAATGGATGCTTCATTCGGGTGAAGCCCCTTGAGACAGATTCGATGGGCAGCCAAAGTCACGGAGGGAGAGCTTATCGATCCTCTGATCTTTAGAATAGTGCAACTTTTGTAAAACGCGAAAGGAAGAAGTTCGGATGATGCAGTCTCGGAGCTGATACGGCTTGAATAATATCTTGTACTCTCTTATCAGTGAATATATGTAATTCCCTACACTGCACCCCTCCAGGCGGATGTATGGAGTCAGTGAAAGGGAAAGAAAATGAGGGAAAGCGGAACTGCCGGAAGAAAGGCAAAAAGGACACGGAATCCCCATTTCATTAGACAGATGCACAAAATATCGGATCAAACTGGCTTGGCTTTGTTGGTTAGCTTTTGTTTCGTGGTTCTGCTCTGCTCAGCACGGTAAAAATGTGATGATGCAGTAACCTACACGGAGAAGCCTGAAAATGCCAAGATGGACAGGGAGCGAGAGACATGGGAAGAAAGGCGGTGAAAATCCTGAGGTCTTGCCTCATTTGTCGTATCGATCTTTCTCTTCAAATCTGCGCTCGGTAGAGACGAAGCCCCTCCCAGACGACCAAACTAATGCATTCGTCCAAGCAAGCACCCACGCAACGCATGCAGCCATACTCAAATAATAACAAGTGACTCGAGCTCCTCTGATTTCTGGAAATAAAATATTCTGACATTTTCAAATAATTATGAGAATGGTTTTTGGCCAAGCAATGAGTCACTAATGGCAGATAGGAAGTCGACATTGCGCACGAATATTGACCGGTCTTGTTATTTTTGTGCTGCATTAAAGTAAGCCAAAATGGAATGGAGTGAACTTAATCCAACAATGAAACTCTACCAATTTAGGCTTCAAATGAATCAGTCCAACTCGAAGGAAGCCTAAAAGTGCATGGAGAGAGGAATGGTAATGGTTTGAGTGACATTATTAAAGGGAAATGACACGTGGCGATATGGTTGGGGTAGAGGGGCACGCGGCAGGTCACGCGGCCACAATGTAGCTCAACTCGATTCCAATGTGAACTCAAAAATTGTCGTTTTCGTTGGTTACGGAAAGGGAGGAGGAATTGATGCACTGTAAAAGGAGAGAAGAATAATACAGATAAAGTTCTAAGCGCATGGACGATGTGTTCTATTACCAATTTACGTTAATGAAGCAACCTTTGCCTAGCTGCGGCTATTGGGCGTGGTGGACTGCAATGAGCGCGATCAGTTTAATTGAGCGCTGTTCACTATATTCATAAATTTATTAATTGATGCTTCTGAAAAACTGATGATGCATACAGAAGCTGGTCATTTCTAAACTAATGAGACTTTTGCTTCTCAAATCTAAAGACTAATCATTTCTAATTGAACGCTTTTTAAGGTTTCTGTCACTGCGTGGGAAACTTGTTATGATTTAACTGGATTCAGAATTTTGACATTTGCTGGCATCACTTGAACTGGACAAAACATCAGTCTCAATTCTCAATTGCATGGAATCGATAGTAAAAAAAAGTTTCTTAATCAACTAATGATCTAGCAACGGGAGCGAGCCAACCCTTTGCTCACAGATGTGCTTAATTTTGTTTCTCAATTTCCTTAACTTGGGCCAAAACCTCGACATTTTCACCCAATATTCAATTCAACCATTACAAAAAATTGACTGCTGTTTCCTGCATACATCTCCAGCATGCACATTGTCAGTGACACATGCAACCTTATATGAATTCCATTTCATGACTAAATATTTTATTGGCATAAAATATTCTGTGAGCTGCATTTGGATTACTTTGGAGAATTCCGTAGAGTCCGGAGGTCATGCAATTTTTAGTATCAATTTCCTACGTCTGAATTTAAGTAGGGGAAAGTTTTCCATCCTTCAGCTCCTTCGGATTTTCCTGCTACTTCGAGTTGTACATGGTGAGCACAATTGACAGAAAAAGTTACTGAAAAATAGAAACATTTCACAAAATTAGGAGCTGGAAAAGCGCATACTTAACCGAGAAAGTAAGCCGGTCACCTCAGCATGACAGCTTGTTCAGTACAAACAACATTTAGCTTGCCAGCCTCCAACCTTTGGTTGATAGTAAATTGTATTAGAATTTAAAATTTAATTACGTTGGTAAACACATGCCCAAAATTGAATCGTGTCGGGTTGCTGTTTAGCAATACATTTTCATTACTAAGTTGCCATTTGTCTAATTGGACAAACTGCACATATTGAGGATGTGGACGGATTGAAGCCAACAAATGAATTTCAAAGGCTGCCCTCGTCCAGGCTCATGAATAAATGCTCGAATGATGCAGCTGCTCAATTTGACCAGGCCAAGTTTTCAAGTTTAGTCCCTGAAATCTGTCGTTGTATATTTCCTCACAAAACAACAGATTGGC
>JAAXNX010000115.1:0-17140 GCA_036491905.1 Folsomia manolachei | reverse complement strand
AAACTTGTGTCTTTGTACCGGTGTCATCATCATGACCACATAATGTGTCATATGCGAGAGATATGCCACACACATGTGACATCTGAAACCTTAATTTGGAGTAGTGCTCTCAGCCCTCACATCAAAATTGACAATTATGTACCTCAACTGAAAAGTGTCACCTTGCCCCTTCTCCAATTATTCTATTACTACATCAATTAGTTTCCTATTTGGAGTCCACATTGTTGAGTGGTGTGTTCTCAGATTGTAGCTGGAGACGTACGAAATGCTGAATATGCTGGAAACAGAGGGCTTGTGTGCAAAAGTAGAAAGCTTAGAATTGTGCCCCTAACCGTTTGACAGTTGTTTGAGTGATAGTCGTAAACAAGAGATTTTTGGTAGCTTGTCATTTTGTATGAAAATTCAGTTAAAAAATAAGAATCCAATTTTTGTTCCTTCATAAGCCAACTTCCTCATTACCCTCACCAGCAGTTAACTTGAAAGATATTTCCTCTTGGGACAGATTAATAATTTTTTATCGAAAAGATTTGTTTTTTGCTAAATCATCATCTAGTGAGCAGAACAGAGCAGTTCTCTAAAAAAATGAAAAAGGGTTTTATTTTATTCACATCCATTTGCTTTATATTTCTAAATATAATCTCATCTCTGACTCACAATACTTAAGAATAGAACTACACGCAGCTACCTGCCCTGTCGCCTTCCCAGACTTTTATTATAATTTGAATTTGAGCTGATGCAGGTGCAGAGTTGAATTCGTTGTTAAAATGCGATTTAATTTAGGGATGCAATGATCATGATCAAGCCTTCTTTTTTAAATGCCTCCTACTTATTTTCTCCTCTACCCTTTTGAGTTGAGTTCAACTCGTTATGTGAGATTTCAATTCTATTCAAAAATTCTTAATGATGGCAAGGAATGAAGGTTCAGGTTGATTGTGGATATTTTTCGTGTGGTTCAGCTTCAGTTAAATCAAGCTAGCTACCTGTGTTCCTTTTTTATATATAAATGGTTTTTATGCGTTAAGATGACCGTCCTCATAATAAATTAAAATTTTTTTATACCATGCACCAGAGATTAGATCAATATTCAGAATACTTGTCATCCTGCCCTTTTTCATGGCAAAAAATAGGTTTGTGTATCAATGCAAGGGCTTCCTGGTCATTTCAATAAACATTGAGTAAAGCACTGTACAGGAGCACTCACTCCTTTCTGTCAAATTCGTTGGGAGGATGTGATTAATTAAGTTGAAAAATAGTAATGGTGATGAGTATGTGAATCATGTTCCAAAATCAGTGGATCAAATAAAATAACTTTGCTGGAAAATGTACGAATTTTGTAAATCTTTAGGAGAGCTAGCTTATCAAAATCGAACCCACTTGACATTTTGTATGTCAACAGTAAAAAATAAATTTCTTCATTTCGACATGTCACCATCAGAACTCAGGATTGGAAACGAAATGTGTCAAAGGAGGAAAGGATTTTGGCATGTGCATTCAATAACATGTGATATTTTACCAAGTGGGATAATGGCAAGTGATAAATTTATTTGGCAAATAGTCGAGCAAAGAGCAAAAACTTGTGAGTTTAGCTTGCAAAGTGCCAATCATCATAAATTTTTATTAGTCGAAGAGCGGAAATAGATACAGAAACCATTCGTTTTCAGCATGAGAAGCGTCCTCTAAAAGTTTGGCTGTAAAGTTTCTTATAAATTCAGATTTCTTTCCAAACCTTTCTAAATATTGATTAAGCCAACCCATCAATAAACCACGATATAGGATCAATAAATACCCTTCAATTGTGACAGCTACTGTTCTAAAATTGTATATTTTATGGTACTTTTGGAGTATCGAAGCGTAACCGACCCGAATTCTGGACATTGCGGAAAATTCCATGCATGAAAATGACACAATGACAAAGTTTGGTATGGCGTGAGACACGCAGCCCAATCCGCCTGGACAACAAACACCTTTACATTTTTGGATAGTCTGTAATTGGACTTTTGGAATAGTAATTTTTTATTTTATTGAAAATGGAAATACAGGTTCCACAATTGCATACTATGTGATTTATATAAAACATACTTCCTTATAAAAAAGATGTAACACATTTTATCAATTTGCAGTGCCGATAGAAAAGTACTGCATTGATCTTAAATTTAGAGAAATTTAGGAAAACAAGAAAAAGGAACGTACATCATGACATATATTCAAGTGGGCACCCATTGACCTGCATAAAATTGTATTTTGTCAAACTCTCAATAATCAAATAGTATAGTGAATGTGCTTAATGAAATACTTTCCCAATTTTATGTAATATTGAAGAGTAATGTCGTCCACTGTTGAAGTACAATACGTGTGCAACTTGTCAAAGAAAACCGTCTGAATTTAACACAACAAGGGAAATACAGAGTAAAAGCCAAACCTAAATATTAATTTATGTCAGGCAGAGCAGGGTGACTAAGTAATGGAAAGTAAAAGCATTTGCCCACAATCACAATGGCCTTTTATATTCGGATGGGCTTGTGGAAATCACAACATAATAAATGTTCGGGTGGGTGGGGTATCAGCCTTGGAGTGACCTAATCTATTGATTTGTGTAGTGGAACAGGGATTCATATTGAAATTCTTTAGTCAAACATTCTCCTTGCTGGAAACATTCCATTTTGAGCAAATTCCAAACATTTTCTTGAAGCAATTCCAATTCGTACATGGCTTCTGTTGGGTGCATCTGAAACTAGGCTGGGATGGTAGAGCGACAGATGAGCAATCATGTTCAGCTTGAAATTTGAATCTATCCTGGAGAAAATCTAATAAAGCATTGGTATTAAATTTGCACACGTGTCACAAAGGGATATGCACCTCCACCCCAAGTCTGCCCTCCGTCTCGACTTTCCCATCTCATCCCTTTCCTCATTCTCTTTTATGGCCATTTGTTGTTGGTTATGTTGCATTTGCAGCTCAATTAATTCCGATTTTTGATTCGATTTTCATATTTCATTTTGAACAAAGTCGCAACACAAGTCAAAGGCGGATGGTGTGTTTTGTGTCCTTACTGGAGACCAGTGGCTTGGCAATGAGGGAGGCAGTCTTCTCCTTGTACAAATTAAACTTTCATTTCCTTTTTAAAATGAAGGCTGGCTGATTAAGTTAAGTACAAATATAGCACGTGGCAGTTGAAAGATATTAGAAAGATAATGTAATTTCAAATGAAACAAATAGTTTATCTTGCCCTGCGAGCTGCTCAGTAAAAACAGAAGAGCAATTGTGCAGTATTGGATGAGATGAGTTGAGAAATGAGAATTTAAAAAGATTAGCAAAAATATTGGTATTCTCCAAGGACGTTTTTTTTATAATTTTTCAATTTCCATTTAAGGATCAAATTCCAAATACGAGCTGAGATTGGATCCAAACTAAATCTAATCAGGACACCTGATTTCAAATTATTTCCGTTCACCCTTTTCAAATCAACCCATAAAATTGCATCCTCATCCTCAAAGGTTTCTTGATTTGTTCCATTGTAATAGTGAAACATGCACAGAGTTGATTTAGAGTTGCGTGAGTCACTCCTCTCTCGTTAAATCCGAAGCATAATCCGACATCCGACCGAATGAACTAACCCAAAACCTGAGAAAGAGATTTTCACCGATCCCTGCTTTTCGGGAAGTTCCTCCCACTTCCACATTCCCACCGAATTCGGGCGAAAAAGGAAATGCAATTTGTAACCCAAGACCGGGAAGAGAAAGCCGGAGCAAAACACGAACCTCATCTTGAAATTTATTCATGAAGCCAACGCCACCACGGAATGGTTAGTACTCTGCGAGTTAGTTCATCACGTTTGATATCCTTTAATCCAATTCAATACAAAGTCGTCAATTCCCTTCCCATCTGTTCATCCCTTCCTATTTTCGCCCAACATTTGCACAGGAACCTGCCATCCGTCTGCCGGGTCCCAATAACTTTCCTGGAACGCATATGACGAGTACACTAACCAGCCACCCGCTCCAATTTCCAATTTCAACTGCTAAATTAGTTAATACCAAAATTAACTGACATTTGCTCTCTCTCTCTCTCTCTCTACATTCGACATCCACATGTGTCCAACGCCAACGCCAACTGCCAGCCAACAAATGCTAATTTCTTGAGATAATTCGATTCAATTTGAAGACCGTCATGCAGCAGAAGATATTTAGGAAGAAGTGAAACAGCACTAAAACTGCTACACCAGCCGGCAAAAGAAGATTACCTGGAAGGTGGACGATTAAACATAAGGCCTCAAGCTGGACGCTATTACAAAATATCGGTCAGCCGGCAAGAATGTGAGTGAACCTTCATTATCATTCATTTTTTTAAGCAAGATCCTTGGCATTGGCCTTTTCCGTCTTTGTCTTAAATAAACACAACAGTTGTAATTTTGAACTTGAATTTTTAATAGAGTTGATCTTCAACAAAAACTAGTTTCCTGGAATGGTGCGAACCACTCGCCACGCCAACCATGTGGAGTCCAGCAGGGATCATTGAGTCAGTGGGCTAGTTATTATTGCTACCTGGTTATTCAAGTCTTGTTTGTGGCTCTAATGGTAATCACCATCAACTCCATTTTTTGCAACGGACTTCTCATTCACGCACTCCCAAACTTACCCACCCAGTACAAATTTATCCTAATGCAATGTAATGGTAAGTGACAGAATGTAAATGCAACAGCAGCGTCTCGACTTACAAAAAAATCTTCTTAATAATAAACTACTGTCCAGTTGTCCAGCGGCAGGAGAAAAGATATGGAGATGGGATTCCATGAGATGGGAGTTAATTTACGCACAACTATGAGACAAGAAAATGATTGCTATTCCTGATCTGAGCTGGGATGATGATAAGCAAGTATTTCTGGACGAGAGAAAGACCACCTGTCACTCCCTCACCATACTAGACTCACCTGTTTCTTCTTCATTATAAGTGCAACCTTGATTAGAACATCAATGCCATGGCCATGTGCTTTTCTGTTCCCATTCTCTGTTTTTGTCGGTTTCCTTTCTTCTTCTTGAAGAGCTTTACAATGTCCGGAGCTACTACTTTGATGCATGTATACTTTATTTAGCATTCTATAAGTTGCTCCTGGTTTGGTTAAGTAATCCTCTATTTTCTGGACTTTTTACCAAAACTGACAAAGACAAGCCAAAGTCAGGCATGTATCTTTTTCCCCTTGGTTGTAATTGCAGGGTTGATAGCTAAACACGACTAATGCAGCTGTTGTCGTCTATATATTTTGAGCTTTTAGTATTAAGTTTGTTGCTCTTGTTGCAGTCCTAAGAAGTTTTCAAATGCAAATGTTTCCGGTTGAAATATTTTGATTGCTTTGTAATGATGCAAGCACTTCTTGTGTGGGTTTAGAGTTGTATATAGTTTATGCAGATGCTGTGTCTGCTCTTCCCAATTTAAATGTTTTACTTTTCTTTGACAAAGATTCTTTGTCCATGGATCTGGACAGTTGGAGCTGGTTAAACGAAGATTGTCTGGTACTTGGTGGCCAAGGATTTTGTTGGTGTGGGCGTCAGGTGGATGATGATGGATATCAACAGTTGTTAGTGGTTTACTAAACAAAGACTAAAAAATAGAAATTGTAAAATTTGAGAAATAATAGTAGTACAAGCAAAGGGTGCATTACGGATTGAGGAGTAAATTTGGATGACTATATGGATTGGTTGGCCACCCTCGAGTTTGTCCGTAACATGCGGTACTTTCCCATAGAATGGAGAAAAGTCATGAATAATGATAAAGTGGGAGCAGAGCAGATTCATGGTGAAAGGGAGCTGATGACTTACAAGACTCGACCCTTATTAAGCCAACATAATCCTTCCATTTGCTTAGATAATGTCTCTGCGAACACAAATCCATATTTTATCCATTTCATCAAAATATAAGTGATCCGCAAAATCTTTGTTAGATAGAAAGTTTCCTGAAGAGTTGAGCATGGATTGGCAATTTCGTGATGAACGCTTTTACAAGTTCAACTAACTTTTTGAAAAATTCTCATCTTGCATCAAATACATTTGACAAATCCGGATTCAATGCGAGTAACAAGTGTTTACTTTTCTTGTCGCTGTGTTGGACCAAACATTGGCCAAAAGTCCCAAATTCCCTCGTCTAATTTGCCTATATTGGGCCATCAATCGAAAAGTCTGACTGAGCAGATGACTTTATTGCAGAACAAACATATCATTCAGTACTTGCAGCTGTTTGTTTGTAAGGGTGGGTGGATGATGTGGTTGGAATGAAAGGAAATCCCGACATATTTTAAAGAATTGAACATGTATTTGCTTTTTGTTTGATTTGGATATTAGTAGAAAGACAGAGAGAGGGGAGCCCTATAGATGGGTGGTTGGAATGAAAGGAAATCCCGACATATTTTAAAGAATTGAACATGTATTTGCTTTTTGTTTGATTTGGATATTAGTAGAAAGACAGAGAGAGGGGAGCCCTAGAGGTTAGAGAGATTGACAATTTTAATCAAGCACTTATACCTACTCCAGTAATGAAAAGAATTTCTAAAATTGACAATATTATTAAGATTTCTTTCGTTTAGTCAGCTTAAAGCCTAATTATAACATTTTTTTACTTTAATGGTTGAGCACGTGCCAGTATTTAGCAGTAAACACCTGTCGTAATGGTCGGAAGTCCATATATCCTGTGGTACCTATTTAAAAAGCAGTAGTGCTTGTTCAGTAATCATTCATGAATACAAATTCTCCTAATAAAAGATGCATACTTCGTTAGCAAGTTGCACCTTTAAAGTCACTGTCTCAAGTCAATAATCATTCTCAAGTTTACCAATTTACGCCAATGTTCTTGCCATGCTTAATTCAAGCCTTCTGAGTATTTGAGGGCGCAGATGTTTTTTTCCTTAGTCCACAGACTTTGTTGTGGAGTGTACCGTATGAGCGACTGTGGCCGAGGTACTTGATACAATTCCCCAAGATGCGATCCGATGCGATAGATATCAAGTCGTCATCGTTCAGAAGTCGTTATATCCTTCTGTTACATACTGCTAGTCAAGAATGAGATGAAATGGTTTGTGAATCTAGTGAATTACCAACAAGATGCGAACGGTTTGTGATCCAGATGGAAAGGATTTGGGTAAAAATAACAAAGAGCTGTTTAAAAATAATGTTAAAAAGGAGTGAGAGCCGAATTAGGCGAAGATTTTAATATGATAAAAAAGATGAAGTTAAGTTGAAGGTTGTTTATGGATTGTGATCATCATCCCTTTTTCGTATATCTATCGCAAAATAGGCACAAGGCGCAACTGAGAGCAGGTGAATTTCTCAAGTAAAGCTACATCCTCTTTGGCCGAATAGGAGTAATTGTTGGATTTCCATCTTGTACACGCTTTGCTAATCTAGTCAAATTACCAGACCTTATCACAGAATAAGACGCACACTTACACAGATTTTGAGTATTGTATGTTAAGTTTATATGCGTGACTTTCTGGCTCGGGCGGGCAGATACTTTGTACCACGACAAGATGAAAATGACAGGTGTGTTGAAAATTAAGGGGTTTTCTTCAATTGTAGTGGAGAAAGCAGAGCAGACGACTTTCTAACAAGTTTGGCTTAGTAAGAAACGAACTGGGTCAGTAAAATATTTTTATAGTTTTGTATTCCAAAATTCCAATTCTAATCAATTTTTAGTTACAATACTTTGGTGCTTATTTAAATAATTTTGTCTATTTCATCAAGATTAGAGGTCTGATGAAACTGCTCACTGGAGCTGATCCCGAACACACCGGTCGGACTGAGAATGCATGGGACTTGAAACGCCGTTTGCTCACATTATAAGTACAACACATCGTATTTTTTCAGCTTGATAATAATTGTTGCTGATAACTGACGCTGAACAGAATTTTGCACATTGTAGCAGAGCATGGCTGTTACTTAATGCCGTGATTAAAACAAGCAACATCATCAGAATCAGACAGACGTTTCTAAACATGTGCTCTGTTCTGTTATGCATTAGAGCATCTCCTAAATAGAGATGCCTCCACTTCACTTCACATCACCGACAATGCGATGAATTCTTTGTCACACCACCAGAGCGGATAGCATAGCATTTGAACTCTACTTTTAGATTTCTATATATTTACCAGAAGGAGGTAAACTTTGAATGGATTTTGGTTTGAAAACTTGGGTGGGATGCCTTCTCTTCCATTGAAATTCAGCCGGAATTGAAAATTTAAACAGGTGAATGTTAAGGTTCGAGGATTGCTCGGCATTGTTGTGGAACTCCTTCCAGCCAACCAACCCCAACGGGCACCCGGCCGGCTCAAAATCTACGACCACTAAACTTCCTCCAAAGTTACAGACCAAGACAATTTTTTAAGAGGAAGACTTCAGAAATAAGTCTTAACTTTATTTTGGTTAATGTTCGTTAGACGTAGTCAACCATGAATTTGAATTTATCGATGAGATTAATCGAGAAATTCGTGCATCTTAATCTGTGTGGAGCTAACGAACCATTTCCCCCAATAATGGATGAATGATGATACAATAAAATTGGAATTGGATGAATTGTTTCACATTTCACTTAGACTAAAGATGACTCTTCCACTAGAAGCCATCTGCTTTCCATTTTAGGAACATTTTATTTTATCAACGCTTTTTTGCATTTATTACAAAAACAAGTAATGCGTAACGTAGCATAAAGTGACCATCTGGCTATATACATACAGGTATACACGAAATCTCATCTCGTACACTCTGGTTCAAGATGCTAAGTATAAATTGTACGTCCAATAATAAGCATTTTCGTCTCCCATTTCTGAGACGATTAGTTAAAATCTTTGTATTTTGCTACGTTTGATAGCCTGCTGCAGTCATTGTTTAAGGTATTTATGCAACAGATGAAATCACATCACGTTTACGTTACGGTCCGATTGTTTCTTTTAAATGATATCAAAGAATCAAAATATTCACCCGTCAAACTTTTTCTTGGAAATGAGCCATATGCTACATATACATATTACTATGACTGTGCTGAGTGACGCTGCAGGGACAACAGGTGCGTTGGAAGGAGAGTACTTATGCCAGATTTCTTGCTCAGGACTTAAGTCCACGACTTGAGGGTGGGACTGAAGGGTGAAACACCTGTGCATGAGAAAAATCTGTTGCGTTTCTCAGCAATTTACTATTATTAAAAAAACGAGAATGAGAGTTTAACGGACATCAGAACAAAGTTTTCTCATTACAGTCAAATCAGGGCGCAGCACAACGTAGTCATTAGTTTGTTAGGGAAGGGTCCCTTGTCCTGCATTACTTTGCCAAGTTTGGTATGGTACAATACACACCCTACGCACCCAACACACGCCATACGCCTTGGAACGGGCGGATGTAAAATGTGACTACTAAATCTGGGTCCAGTTTCCATTTTAGGCCCTGTTTTGATTACATTATTGTGCAAACGTGTGATTTTCTTGGAGATAAGTTTCCACCTGGACAACTTTGTCCGGCAGTTGAATAGCTTTTTCCACCCATTAAATAAATACTGAACTATTTTTATTCCAGAATTAAACATAACGGACATCCAACCCAAAATGAGAAACTTGAAAAAGTATGTAGGATTAAAATTTGGAGTTACCTCTTTAAAAATTTTACATTTTATTATTGTTCCACGCCTTATTGTTCTCGGTCCAAGAGTCATCATGCATGATGCAACCCAACAAAGTAAGATCGTGGCTCCAGGAATAATCAAATAGGATTTTGAAGCATTTACTTTTGTTAAATATTTAAGAATTGTATCTATAAACAGGAGCTCCAACATCTTTTTTCTTTCATGGCTGGGCAAATTCAAGGGCAAAATTCCTGGACCGTTCAATAAATAGAAATTTTGGGACACGGTTTCCGCACACATTCCTTCATCCCAAAAACTCTCCACGGAATGAATTGGGAGTCCTTGACTCAGCCCAAAGGAAGCACGGTGGGTGACTGAGGTAAAAGCAAGAAAGTTGACGAAGTGTGGTGGTTGGTGATGAGCAACTCCAGATTATCTGTGCTATTGTACAGTACAGATACATCCATCCTACCTCCCGTTTTGCTTACTAAACATTTATTTTTGGCTTACACACCTGAGCGATGGACAAGAAAGGCGATGGGACGCTTGGAGAAGCACTCTGCAGATGCCTTTAAGAAGCAAACTTTAGTTAAAGGAAGGAAGTTTAGTTAGGAAGCGTTACGTAAAAAGAAAAGAGTTGTTGTGTTGCATAAGATGTACATGGGTATTGAATGGGTTTGTCGGTTGAGAGATTCAACATCTGGATGTGTCCCTGTGCATATTTGGCTGTGGATTTCCCAGCATATGCAGTGAAGACGTAAGTTTGGCATTGTGTGGCAGGAATTGTTTGTGGGAGAGAGCCCAAGTGGAAAGTGAATGGGTCCAGGTAAAAGTAAAAGTTGTTGGTTGAGCGCATCCTCATCTGCTCCCACCCTTTTCTTATTCATGCTTTGCAAACTTTTCTTTCTTGGGATTCAGAGATAGAAGATGAATTATTCTCTTGGCTGTTAATACACGGATGGAGTGGTGCAACTGGTGCAGAATTTGGTGTAAAATAAAGATGCAGGACTAAGTGAGCCTGAAACAGGGAATTTTTGATTGGTATTTCATATTTAAATAAAATTTTCAAAGATTGGCTGAACTTGGTTACATTAATTCCAGATACAGGGGTTAGGAAAATGAGAATTGTTCTAAAATGTACACCAAATGTACGACACTATTGCGGGCTAAATGTTTCAATTGTCTACATGCCATTACTTGAATCAGTGCTACGTAAAGCTTGTAGGCACAGTGCTGGATTTATATGCAGCTTTGTGGTTGTGGGATACACATAAAAATCGGTCCCAAAAAGTGGGCAATCTTAGTGCACGATTAACTTACTCTTGTCGCCGTTTCCCTATTCCAACTTTAAGTTGCCTAGGATAAAAGTCAGTCAATCGTGATCTTAGTGAGACGCTGAATTTCTAAGGTGCAAAGAAAAGTAATAAATAATTGGTTTACAGATAATTTGAATCACAGGCTCTCTGCACCTTCAAATCATATTTTATTGTATACATCCTAAGATCACAATTGTGTGGTTATTGCGATTTCTGTGATTTTAGTGGCGGACATGAAAGCCATGTATCTGAACTGCATTTAGAGTTCTCTGAAATCACACACTGTTTGAAATTACAAAAGTGCGATGACACTCGAAACCCTGATTCAGTATTATAAGGCGCCGAGAGCCTGTGATACAAATTATCTTTAAACCAATTATTTATTACTTTTCTTTGCACCTTAGAAATTCAGCGTCTCACTAAGATTGCCCACTTTTTGGGACCGATTTTGACTATTTTTGGCTTAAAAACTTCAGAACGACTTTATCTAAGTTTTTGTGTTGATTTACCTCGCTGACATACTCCAATAATTTACAGTAAATTGAAACGTGTTACCAGAAGCTCGCGCAAAAATTAACAAATCAAAGCCTTGCACCAATTCCCATTTTCTTATAGTGTCAGAAGGATCGGTGCCAAATTTTATCGAAATCTGTTCAGAAATGGCTCTTAAATCGTAAAATGTCACTTTTTGGAGGTAGGGTAAATGCATACTTAGTGAATATTTGGTTGCTGGGTAATTTTGTCTCACTAAGAAAAATAGTATGATTCCATGAATTCCAGTTCCAAGAGCGCGTGTATTTTGTAGTTGTTCCGTGTCAAATGTCATGACTTGTCCCGAATGGTCTAGCGGTTTACATTAATTCCAGATACAGGGGTTAGGAAAATGAGAATTGTTCTAAAATGTACACCAAATGTACGACACTATTGCGGGCTAAGGCTAAATGTTTCAATTGTCTACATGTCATTACTTGAATCAGTGCTACGTAAAGCTTGTGGGCACAGTGCTGGATTTATATGCAGCTTTGTGGTTGTGGGATACACATAAAATAGTATGATTCCATGAATTCCAGTTCCAAGAGCGCGTGTATTTTGTAGTTGTTCCGTGTCAAATGTCATGACTTGTCCCGAATGGTCTAGCGGTTAGGATACTCGCCTCTCACGTGAGTGGCCGGGGTTCGACTCCCCGTTCGGGAGCAACTTTTTTGTACAGTTTTTCGTTTTTTATGAGGGGCAAAAATTGCATGAATGTCTAATCAGGATCAGCATTTGTGTACAAATCAAATGTTTCATGGCACTGATTGTCTATGGTCTTTTATAAACTGCCCGCATTTCATTGCGGAAATAACTTAGTAGTATAGTGATAAATGAAAGTAAAGCAAGCCGTTCTAACAAATTGAGTCGTAAATTCGTAATCCTGTATGACATACTGGGTAGTAAAAATTAAATGGCAAACATTATATTTTTTGAATGTATGCAATGACACGGTCTTGTTTAGTGCATTACTATCCGACTAAAATGCCGTAGATTTATTGCAAAATGCGATGAACTTTATGTCGTACATTATACAATGTGTCGAAATCTTACAAATAGGTTTTATATCATATCCGCTCACAATGAATGGGCAACCGAGTTCCGGCCACTAAATGGAAAACGTGCTAATTGAGATTAAGATGCGATTTACTTAATTCCAACCCACATCTGCCTGTCCAGCTCATGCACCTCTTATTTTGAACATGTGAAAAAAGTTCTAAACAGCTTGTGGATTCTGTGGTATAAGAATAATAAAATAAAACGAGCCATCTGACCAATGCTTACACTGTCGAATTTATAAAGTGGGAAAACTTAAAATAAAAAGCCAAGAAAGGTTGAAATGGAATGAAAGAAAACTAAATGTTAAATCTTAATAAACGATTCCGAGATCAAGCCCAGAAAAATGATGCTGTGTATTGCATTCCTAACAAAGTACACATCTACCCACCAACTAAACTGGCAAGCTTAACTCTCATGGTTTGGAAATCCATTAAAAAAGTCGAGTTCGGGTATCGAATACTGCGTTTATGTTGTTTGCTTATAAAAATGTGGCTGAAATAAGAATTAAATTTAGATGTGTTAACCACGATACAAAACTGTTACAACATCACCAGTACCCACCTAAGCCAACTTTATAACTTTGAGTAAGAATGAGAAGTAGCAGATGCAGTGGCTTTCTTCATTTCTTTTTTGGACACATTTTGCTCCCATCTCCAACTGCTTGCTTCTGTTTCCGACTGACCACAAGATGTTCAAAAAATACAAACTGGAAAAGGCGACATCAGTCAGTCAGCTGCAGGCCTGAGCACCTTGTGAAAAATTGAACGAATTTTTACGATGGCTTATTAAGGATCTATGAACATACAGTAGCTTGGCACTAAAAAGTGGGTGAAGTGAAACGTTAACGAGAAAAATGGATAGGCAACCCAGTGCCTGTTGTGTGATGTAAGTAGCTTGGTGGCACTAAGAGTCCAGGTGAGGTGAGAGACCCTTGGATTTCATCATGAGCTTCTTTTTCTGCTCTCAAAATATTTGGCATTGTCCTGACTTTTTCTTTCTGTCATTGCATTGTGATGATCTTCATTCGGATCCTTTTTTGGTTTAAATGCTGCCAGAGCCCTGTCTCCATTCACGTGATCATTTTTGTGCTTTATAAACATTTGGATTGGATGAGAATGAAGTACTTTGACATTTCGGCACATCATTTTTCAAACATCTCAAACTCCTTGGATTGCATCGAGCAAAATTTATCCTTGAAATATAAAATTCAACAACGGAATTCAAATTCCTGGCCAGGACCAAATAATGGATCATGATATTCTGTATTCTTCCTTCCCTGGGGAGCAATTACAATGGTTTGCCCATAATAATGTGTAATAACGGACAGAGAAAACAAGGTTCAAGCCTTAATGTTGAATTTGCCATTGTGTAACTTACCTTTGTAAAAACATATCAAATATCTGCACATCATTTTTCAATCGGCAATCACCGTTTGGGTGACAGTTTATTAATTCAATAAAATTCTGCCATGTCATCAACCAGTCAAAATCTCTCTGTTTTGGGCGTAATACATATTTCTCCAGCTAGGAATTTTGTGGGTTCTGCGTTTTTTTGTGGTGTATGACACTACGGTAAGCGATAGGGTAGGATACATTTCAACGGTCCACTCTCGGAGTATATTGCTAAATAATATCTTTCAGAGGAAACCAATGATGTGAATTCGACAAATTGTCAAATGATTATACGGAATTAAATACATCCTGGGAAAGCATTTGGTAAATTGTAAATTGTAAATTGTTCCGCGGTGGCAGATTGAGAGCCCAATTAATAAAGTGAAGGAAAGGTGGAGAAACAACTCCACTCCGGAAAGAGTGTTGGTTGGACCTTCGTCAGTGGGAGTTTAAAAAACAGGTCTTCTGAACAGATGAGTTTGCAACGGAGTTCAAGATGTTCTACTTCCTCACCCATAAAAAAGTCCATGCTGGGTGTGGGACAGACGTGTAACTCCAGCCTCGCCAACTGCTCTCATCGGAAATTATTTGAAACAAAGCGGAAATCGGAAAGCCAATCTTATTACGCAATTGAAAAACATATGCAAGGAAAAGCTGAAGGGACCGCACCGAAAAAAGGAAGTAAGAATGAATTGACCACACCTGGACCTTTACCTTTGGTGGTCAAATAACAAAGGCCTAAAATTAGGCATCTACATAACTTTACTTTTCTTTGTGTCAATCTTTAGTATTTGCGCAGTGGGTCATATTGAAATGTTGCATTTTTCTTTTAGTTTCCACTTGGTCTAAGACTTACTATTTTTCTAAGAGTTCCTTTCCCCACAAGATATTGAGCTGGTCTAATACGCAGTATGCATCTGTGACACAATACCGACTCCCACTACTGTTCCTATAATTGATCAAACATTAACATTCTTCTTCCTGGAATAAAAATAAAAATTTGAGCCGGCTGTTTCCTTAAAAAGCATCTGCATTACGAGCTTCCTTCCTTCTCCGTCCTTGCCTTTTGCCTTGTGCTGAGTTGGGCAGAAGGACTGATCGAGGAAGCACATGGTGAAGGGTCAGAGGCCTTATGTGATGAGACGACTTCTGTGCTCCCTTCTCCAGCTTCCTTCCTTGTTCAGGAAAAGAAGGTATTTAACACTTTGAATCATTCATTCAGGACCACGTTCATTTCATTCATTGTGGAAGACAGCAGTTAAATTATGTTTATTTGGAAGTCATGATCTGCCCCAACATAAACAAGGAGGCACGTGAGGTTTTATGATGTTGTGATAATGTTATCTAATTTGTGGATGGAAAAGAAAGCTGGACTTCATTCAGACTTCCAGGAAATCCAGCTGGAGGTGTGATAGCAGAAGTAGCAGTATGTCATCCAATTTACACATGTAGTTACTGTACTCCTGTTAAACAGTAACAGCAGCTTCCTGATTCCTGGTTTTTTCTTGATACCAGAAGTTGAAAGTGGAACAATGAAGTCAGTTGGCCGGAAGGAAGTAAATCCGAGTTGAGTCACAAACAGACGTATGGAAGACAATGAGGATCTTAAAATTAAATTTTTTGTATCTTCGATTTTCCTTATATGGGCTCTGATTGCGCTTTTGTAGTGCTACACATTTTCTCACGAGCTAATTCATCTTGGCTCGGAGTTGGTACAAAATCCTTCAATTTCTGATGTACATAGTGCATTGCATAGGTTGTGTCAAATTTTCTTTCATCAAAGTCATTCATTTTAACTTTAGCTATAGGTATGGCCGTCAGTTTAAACAGCAATGCCACGTTTACTTTTATTATTTTCTTTTTTAGATTGTAATGCAAAATGAAGACTTATATTTCTTACTATCTAGTTTTCATTTATGTATTTAATTTGGTAAATTAAAAATAAATTCGTTACACTACTTATATGTAATATAGAATGTGATTCTTATGCCTCTTCTAACACAGACATGGGACTGACTTTTATTTGTTCAGTCAGTAAAGTATGCATCAGTCTAAATCCACCAAACATTGCGGCATTTGTAATCATTGCCCTAAGTATGACTGGTGCAAATCCCCGATAAAAAAGCTCGGACACCTTCCGTCTTTGTCAATTGTAGGACAATTTGAGCTGCAGACTTTTTATGCGAGTCCGGTGCTGTGTAATTATTTGTCAATTTAATATTATGAATTACTATATAACACTCGTTTTGCAAGTAATTTCAATTCCATACGTACCTGTATGTACAATAGTTTTAACAAATGTCAATTGTCAGAATAGCAGCCCAAACCAGCATACCAGTCAACATTCCAGCTGCCATTGCACGATTTGGGCTGATTTGTCCATTATTGGGTGTCATAATCTCGCTAATTTTATCACAACTGGCAAGATAAACTCCTGCCATTGAGAGTCCTGCAATTTTATGCAAGATTTAGGACTTTGTCGTCAGTTGATACATTATTTCTTCAAATTTCTGTACCCCTAAGATATGTGATACAATGCCCTTGTACAAGTGACGAATACCACCCTCTTGCCAAGAATTGCTCGCACAGTGCCAAGCTCCAGATAAGTGACGACGGTGCTCAGTCCCTGAAGCTTGAATTTGAAGGATGCATTTTATTCTTTCAGCAGGAGTCATTAAAAGCGTCGTAACTCCACCCGAAATGCAGGTGGCTGTTGCCCAGTGAGGAAAATTAAAACGATTGCCATTTTCGTCTTTCTTGAACTTGAACTTGTTTGCAATAATTTTTCCGGCATCAATACCAAAAAATGCGGGTCCAAATATTGGTGCTTGACCAAGTAATGTGACTGTTAGTCCTGCAATATAAAATAGTTATTTGTTTAAAAGTATTGTAATCGTGTAAGAATGAAATTATCTCACACCTCTATACAATCCTTGTACCCCATCCTGTTTTAATGAGGCAGTCCATGGTGCTAGAGTATAGTGATGGATAATACGAACTGCGAACTGCAGCTTTGCCTCCCAAAATTTGCAGTCTTGTCTGGAAACAAATTGCCAATTTTCTTTTAAGTTTAATGATTTAATTGGACTAGCAATCTGATTGTTTGCGAAATTATCAATGTACTTTGCGAGTGTCCAGAGGGTATCCGACGACAACACCACTAAAGGCAGCAAACCCACTACACGCCATCCTTATTGGTGTGCTGGTAGCATTTTTCGGGTTGGAAGTCATATTTTTAAAGGTATTATT